>PVIJ01000436.1:58498-293548 GCA_004024925.1 Scalopus aquaticus | reverse complement strand
CACTTTTGGGAATTTACCCAAAGGACACAAAAACACTAATCCGAAAGGATACATGCACCCGTATGTTCATTGCGGCACTATTCACAATAGCAAAGGTATGGAAGCAACCCAGATGTCCAAAAATAGATGATTGGATCCAGAAGATGTGGTACATATACACAATGGAGTACTATTCAGCATGGAAAGAAGATAAACACATTGCAATTTGCAGCGACATGGATGGAATTAGAGGGAATCATACTCAGTGAAATAAGCCAGAAAGAAAAAGAAAAATATCGAATGGTTTCACTTATAACAGGACTACAGGGAGGCCGGGTGGGAGAGAGACACTCAGCGGTGGGGGAGGGGGGAGGGGAGAATAAGGGCACAAAATGGAAGAGAGAATACAGGGGACCATGGAGATGGATCACGGGTGAATTGGTGGTGGGCTGCCCAAGGGGAATACAAAATGTAAAAGACATAAATAACAATAAAAAAAAATGGAAAAAAAAATAAACAACTAAAGCAATCTCAGTGCCTTCAGAAAAGTTTACAGGTTTCCAGTCTTTCAAAAGTAGAATGTTCCTATTTGGTATGATTTGGTAGGTGATTTTTGGGGTCTGGGAATACCCCCAAATAACTGACCAAATCATAACAAATAGAAATATCTACTTTTGGACCATGGGGGAAACTTGCATTCTTACTCACTTGATATCACATGCAATGTGCATTAATTGTGGCTCTTTACATCTTCATTCTGACACCAAAACAGGAAGTAGCTCAACTTGGGACATGCTGCTCTCATGGCAGAGGAAAAATAAAATGGCAAAATCATGAAATGGCGCATATATTTCTGCTCAAAAGTGCCTCATGCCATTTCTACTTATATTTCACTGATGAAAGCAAGGCCAAACTGATGACATTAAGGTGAGACATATAATAATCTCCTAGGGACAGGCTAACCAGGGAGGGCTTAAAAAGGGAGGGGCAGAGAATAGTGACAATGGTTTTTAGTGAGGGCTACTACTGTCAGCCTCTCTGCACCAGTGTGACTGTTATCAGTTATAATATGGACTATTAAAATACCAAAATATTTTTGTACTGTCTGGCAAATAGCTTCCCAAGTCTTCTGACAACTCCCCTCCCCTGGGAATTTCTGGGGCCTACTATTTACAAAGTAATTTCCTCTACTGTGTGAATTTGTATTCTTTTAATTCTAAGGGCAGTCTAGTTGTCAGGCTCTTGGAAATGAACCTACTGCAGTGTTTATGCACTGACAATACTTAATTATAATAACTAGTTAATATTAATGTGCTGCTTCCCACAATTTTTACATCTCTGTTGCAAATACAGTATTCACAGTAATTGTTCAATAAATATTTGTAGACTTATCTACCTTTTACTTATTTGTTAAGTTTATGTCTTTACTATCTCAACATACTATTTATTTTGGGTTTTCCGGTTTTAAATTTTTTATGCCATTTCATGTGTCTGAAAATGTAATAATTATTACGTTCTTTATAACACTTTTTCAATTTACAAAGCACTCTCCCTTACACCATTTCATTCAATTTCCCTGTCCGAAGAAGGTAGGAATAGATCATTTTACAGATGAAGAGACTGAGACTTAATGTAGTCTTATAACTAGTTAGTTCATTTATCAAATATTTATTGAGTATCTGAAGTGAGATTAAAGTTGGATTTGAAAACAATTTTCCAGACTTTAAGAGTTTATTTTACTATTCTCAACTACCTTATTATCAAGGTCATGAGCTCAAAGGGAGGAAAAAATACTATGTTGATTTTATTGCTGAGGACCCCTGAAACAAGTCTCAGAAAGGCTCCAAGGTTACTTGTAACAATTCAAGGTAACACCAGCAGCAGTCTCATTTCTGTTTGCTGCGTAAAACACTATCTCATTAGAATTACATTCAATATATATTTGATGAGTTTATCTAGAAGTTTTGGAGTTATTCAAATCGAGTTTTGGCACTAACAGTAGAGACCCGATCAAGTTACTTTCTTTTGAGTTTCAGTTTTAACACCTGTAAACCAGAAACAATACTAATGCCTTCAGCCTAAGCAGTTGTGGAGATTAAAGTAGGTAAAAGACATAATGCTGAATTGTAGTTGTGGTTTGTAATTGTCTTTGATAAACTTTTAAGCTTTGCATTCAAATGAGAACTACTGTATCTGTCGACCTAAGACTACAAGCTGACCATTCTTGAGAAGTGGTGATCTCTATTCTGGCGTATGTCACTTTAGTTTTGAGGTTAAATCCCCTCTTTCACGGTACTGGTAGCTATCTCCTTTAACGACTCACTTAATCTGCCACCCCCATGTTATCCTTTGTTCCCCAGCTCTCTTTCTTCCCTGCCCAAATGAAAAACCCCAAAACAACTTATTCCTTAAAATTAGTGTGCGGACCACAACACAGAACCACAAGGACAGAACGCCCTACGGAGGTCACCAGGCAACGCCTCGGGATTCCCCCCACCCATGAGGGCGGGGCCAGAAGGCTCTAGGATCTTATTCCGCTTCGGCCTCTCGGCGCCTTCCCAATTCTCGCGAGACTTGAAACAACCCAGCTTCTGCGCATTACAAGACACTGGGAGTCAAGGCGCCAAGGAAGGGGGAGGGGAAGAGGGGGGAGACGGTGCAAACGGCGTGGCCGCCATCTTGTTTGTACCCCCGCTTCGCGCGCGCTCCGTTCTCCGTGACGCACACTTCCCCCTCCCCTCCGCAGTGCCCAGGGCCCTGCATTGCTTGACTTAGCAGGAGCGACTCCAGCTCTTCCCTGGACTCCCGAGCAGAGGCGTGTGAGTGCGGGAGCGTCTGTGGGAGGGAGGGTGAGAGGTGAGCGGCGGCGGCGGCGTCAGTGGGGGGAGGGGCAGCACTTCCCGCCTACGGCGGAGACTTCACTTCCCTCGCGCGGCCGCTGCTGTAGTTCGGTCTGCCCGCCGCCATGTTGTGTTCTCGCCGGGCCCGCCGCTGTCGTCGCCGCCGTGCTCGTGGGGTCCGTGCGCCTTGTCGGGCCGGCCTGCGGGCTTTCTCCCATTGGCGGACGGCGACGGCGGGGGGGCTCGCTCGTGATTGGTCGGTGGCGGGGAGGCCGCGGACCTGGCACCTTATTGGTCGCGCTGGCTCCGGCCTGGAGGGTGATAAAGGAATCTGAGGCTGCGGGGATGCGCGCGTTTGGGCTGGGGCTGCTGGGTGATGACCCCTTACGGCGCAGGCGTGGGGTTGAGGCGGGGGTCGGGGGGCGAGCGTGGAGGCCTCAGTGAGGGAGAGAGGGTGATGGTTTCGCAGTTCCTTTGGGGGTAGCCTATGCATGGTTCGGAGTGGGGGCACTCCTCTAATTCCAGAGATACTCTTCTTGGCACTTGCTTGGCTCAGGAGAGGGGGGCGTGCAAGCCCCCAAGGGTTACTGAGAGGATCTGCGAGATCAGAGGTGCTAGGTTTGGCGGTGACACAGTTTGGGGGTGAAGTCCTTGGATTCCAGGTCCGAGGGCATGGGTTAGGCATTAGGGCCCTGGCATGTGATGTGAGGCGGAGGTACACAAATCAGGCCAAGAGAGGAATCTCACTGGATATGTGTGTCCAGTCGAAATACATGAATGCCAGTCCTAGAAGGTACAGCATTACATAGCGGGACATGTATAGGAGTGAGAAAATGCAGAGCATTTTGGGAAACATTTTCACACGGAATGTATATAAAAGAGCAACTATAGCTTATTGGACCATGCAGCTAATTTTGACATGTTTTACATGAAAATTCCCTGCTCCATATCAGCTGAGTTTCCAAAGTTACACTTCCTACAAATATTAGGTACTTGACAATTATTTATTAAATGGATATTGTTATGTTCCTCTTTAGTGGAAGAGAGCTTGACAGACACCCTTATTCTTGGCTCATTTATTTCCTTTTATATGTGCCCAGAAAACATCGCACCTTCGTATGCACTTAATTTTTTGTTTTTTAAATAAGCATCCCGGAATGAAAGTAAACGCACTGCATAGCTTGTTGCATTTTTCTGTTAAGTAACAGAACCTGTCAGCATTTTGTGGTTCATATATTTCTAAAGCTTTTGTTCTAGTAGAGATCTGTTAAGTCAGCTTGTTGGGGGTACATTCCTTTTTCATTGAATCGAAATGACTTGGATTGTGTTTTACATTTGCTTCCTCAAGGTTTGGGGATTATGGAAACACATTCATGTTAAATCCGGTTTCCCTTGTCTATGTTAGGTGGTCCTTTTTAGCTTTAGGGGGATGTTACACTTTTCTAATTTCAAGAAACTCCTTTGATTTTCAAACTTGGTCATTTTATGTGAAAGTAAGTGGATTTTCTAGAGAGAAGAGGAAAGGCATTCACATTGAAGGGGCACATTTGACACCACATTCCTGTTGGGTGTACATTTTCATCCCCCTGTTGCAGATGAGAAAATTGAGGCGAGATTAAGTAGCTTGTTCAGTGTCATTTCAAGCCTATTGCCTGATGCCAGAGCCTGTATGCTATGTTATGCGATCAACAATGAACCTGACTAGTCAAAATCCCGTTACGTATTTGAAAGTAGATCATGTCTTTGATATCTGGGTGTTAAAAGTATGGGTGAGACAATATAATGAATAAGAATTCCTTATTTCAAAGATTCAGAACACAGAATGGTAACCATGTAGAATATGGGTTTTTCAATTAGACATTTAAACTATATTGCTTTGTTTTCTATTGTGTAGGGAAAGATGGTATATGCATTTTTTCTGAACCCAGGTAGATGAATGGGGGAAAATATGTACAGAAAGTTTAACAATCTGCATTCTTCAAAACTTAGCTTCAGGATATTGCTAACATACTGGTCTTTCTGTATATGAAAGAGATTAATGCCAAGCAGTGAGGAACTACCTAGTACATAGTATAAAGAACTTGCTAAGGAAACTTTTTCAAACATCACCAAACACTGGGACCTATCCAAAGAGGTAATGATTCTAAGGTATGCTTATCTTGAATGTGTAAAGTTAAAACTGGATATGACAAAAACTTTCCAGATGACAAAGTACTTGTAATACCAGTGTAACATGAAAACCTTAAAATAATGGAGGTTTTAAGGGGAGAACAGTGAATCGAAAGTCTTAATTGCTCTAGAGAAACAGTTTTACAAGGTCAGTAAATGGCAAAGCCCATATTCAAACAGATCTGTAACTTTTAATTCTTACATAATTTTGTGGAACCCTTACTCTTAAACACTTTTCTTAACATAGACTGTTAGGAGAATGGAAAAATCCTTGCCTTTTGCTCAGGAAGTGACCTGCTCTGCGAGACATGTCCTTTGTAAAGATGGCCTCAAGAGTGTGAGGACCTTGAAAAGGTCACTTAGCTGTACAGAGGGATAGCCAAGTCTAACCCAGATCCCTGGATTCCCGGACCAGTGCTCATTCTGCTGAATAGCATTGCCTCTCTGGAAGCATTGGCTTGAGGCAGACATGACTCTAAGGCACCTTCTATGTTTTGACAAGTTTGCCTCATGTACACGAGTGAGAAGAGCAAAGGACTTTATTGGGATCACAAATGACCTTCTTGAGGTTCATTCCAGCCTGGGGCATACAACCTAGGAAGAACATTCCTTAGCCAGCAAGTTGTTCTTTTCCATTCTATTTCTTGTGCTGAAAGCAAACTGGTTGTGAGTTATCTGATGTCTTATAGTCTCTCTTTTCATTTTGTTTATTAAGTTTCTCATGCGTGCACTGTGACTAGTTAGGAAGGCTACAAGGTCATTTTAGTATTTTCCCACAGAGACTCAAAGCACCTAACCTAATTTGAGTAGATTAATTGTAGGAGGAAATGGATTTAAAATACTTAAAAAGTGCCTTTGGCAAGGGGCAGTGTAACTGCTGACTTTGGAGTCAGACCTGGGAGAGAATTCTTTCTTTGCAGTGCATTTGCTGGGGTCAGATTCTTAACCACTCTGAACCTTAGTTTCTTCCTATGTAACGTAGTGGTTACAATAAGCTATCTCATAGAGTGATTATGAAAATTGAGCAGAATAGCATTGGTAGGTACCCGACACATAGGGGACCTCAGTAGATGAGAACATGCCACTTTGTTTTTAGAATAGCTTAAAACCTATTCCAACAGCCAGTTAAAGCTTCCTGTGTGAGGTCTTTTGTAATTATCTGATATATACAATATGATTTCTCCATGGGGGAGCAGCCACTTGAATTGAAAGAACCTAATTTAATTGTGCTCTTGTGGTTTAGGAACTGATTTACAATGGACCAGTGTGAAGTCAGTATTACTTATGACTCACCCTTTTGTTTCAGGGTTAGTGTGTCTCCTGTTTACCTGTGTTAATCCCCGAAGTGCCCAGTGGCAATGATTCTGATGAGATGGAACGTTTTCATATTTGCCAAATGGCAATGATTGTTGAAATCGGAAAACTAGATTTTTCTTTCTGTGTAGAAAGAGATTTGCATTGTAACAATTACAATTTTTTCTAATTGTAGAAATTGTCAGTTGAAGTAGAGCTGTCAGTCTGGTTTATAGTTATCTGGACAACATTTTGTTTGAAGTAAGCAAGAAGATAATATTGTCTCTCTGCCTGCAGAATTTTTTTGCCAAGTTGCAAAATTTGTTCACCCTTCCCACACTTCTTCATATTTTAGCAGTGATAGCAGTAAGGCAGCACCTGTGCTCATGTTCAGCAAGGGTGTTGTATTTTTCATTTTGGAGTAGGTTCTTGTCTGCAGACTACTACAGATTACGTTCAATTCCAGTGTTTATTCTTTTATACAGTGAGAGCTTTCTACTGGATAAAGTTCAGGTGCAGTTTAGAGAGTCTAAGAGTTTAGTGACTAGTCTAACCTTTGGATTTGAATGTTTTTAGTAAAATAGGCTTAAATTAAATACCCAAATCTCCCTGTCCAAGGTATATAACGTGGCTTATATGAGTAAGTACCCTCCATTTAAAACCAACAGCATATTGTTATAAATCAGATTCAAGAATTGCTCTTAAAATACATAAATATGAGCAATAAATAGTGTTCTTGAGTAGTGCTTTAATAAATGCTCTGGTGATTCTTAGGAAATGATATTGGAGTATCGAATGTTTTGTATCGTGTCACTAGTGTAAGCCTATTATTAGTATTAGTGTTACTGGAGGTTTTCACAGTCCTTAATTACTGTTAACCCTATCCTCAGGAGCTACAAATTGTTCAGTCAGCTATATGAAGTGAGATTTTTGGCCCAGTGTTGAGAAAACATATCCCCTCCCGTCAGTGGCATGATCTGTCCATTGTAAGAGTAAAGAAACACATACTATCTGCACAGTCCGAATCATTATTTGTTGAACATTTTTAACTGTCTTAAAAATTTTTACAGTACCCTGAGGAAATAACCATTTGCTCATTATCAGATGACAAAGTTGGGAACCCAGAAATAAATTAATACTTGTATCAACAGTTAATTCATGACAAAGGAGCCAAGAGTATAAAATGGAGACAGTGTCTAACAAATGACAGTTGGTGCCTTTTTAAGACACAAAGCATACATGGTTAGCAGTCATTTGGGAGGCCAAGAGTTCCTGCTGATATAATGTATTAAATGTCATTTTCTCTAGATCTAAATTTAAAAAGCAAATGCCATAATATGTGTAAAATTAACCATTTTGGAAAGTCGTCAGAATTGAGTTGCCTGTAGTCTTCTTTTCATTAAAAATTGTAAATTGTTTTAGAGCAGCACGTCCCAAACTGTTTCATTGAACATTAGTTCTTATAAAATGCTAGTAAATATCGTCTGTGGGTGAAAAAATAATCCTTGGCAAAATAATCCTTAACAAAAGCAAAATGCATTTCTTTACTATAGAATTAGTATGTAGAGCCTTTGTGCTCATGTGCCTATGACTCTTAAAGAGAAAGGATACATTATCCATGTTTCTTGAATTTATTTGGTCTTGGAACCCCATTTGTGAGAACACTAATAAATATTTCTTGTTATGACCAGTGTGTAGTGGAGCCCAGTTGAGCAGTGTAGAGAGTTTATGAGTTTTAAAAAATGAATAGTTTTGTATAGTATTGCTTGGCCAATAGTGAGAAAGAACTTTTCTGGGCACTTACATGTGTCCTGAGTAACGTAGACTATTGGGGATGAATGTGATTTCAAAAGTCATCTAATCCAACTGTTGGCATCAATAATAATAGATAGCAGCTACCATTTTTGGAGCACTAGCTGTTTATCAGACAGTGTTGTTATTCCACATGCATTATTAATCATTGTTTTAATGATTTTTTATGTTCTTAATATTTCCCACTTTGTCTACTTTTTCAGCACCTCCACTATTACGTTTTCCAGTAACTAGATCACAACAGTGCCGTTTTCCCTGTTATCTGTCTGGAGTGCCATCCTCCCACACTGTCCTCTATAGCTTATTCACCATACCAAACTAAAAATGATCATTTAAATAGATAATTCTGACTGTGCCAACGCTGTGCTTAAAACTCATTGGTGACTCACTATTGTCCTCAGAGTACAGTTCCAGTACATTAGCATTGTCCAGCCCTGTTTACTTTTCTAACTTATAGCCTCTTGCCTCTGAGCACTGGCATACCAAACTGTAACCTTCTCAGGAATGTAATATTCCTGTCAGCTCCAGGCCTTTACACAGCAGTTTACTTTATCTTAGTAGGTTCCTGTTTTCCTTAGTATTTTAAATTTCCCAAGAGACCTCTGTGGGTTTGGTGCCCTGGTCCTGTGCTATTCTAATGCTTAATATACAACACTGTATTCTTGTCAACTTTCTTCTTTGTTGTAATAACTTTAATCTCCCTGAGGACTGGGATTGTGTTTTGTTTAGGATTCTCCAGATCTTAGCATGGTGCCTACACATATTAAGTATTTATTGGAATGAATGGCATTTCCTTAATCCTTACAACCTTGCAAGGTGTTTTCAGTTTAAGAAATTGACCTTAGTGCACTTAACTAGACCGAGATCATTCAGCTAAAAAGAGGTAGCTAGGGATTAAATCTAAATCTCTCTAGTTGCAGAGACTTGGCTTTTACCCCCTTACTTCTCCACATAGCTGCTCTTTTTCATCTCGTCTTTGCATATTCCTGTCAAGTGTTCAAACAGCCTGTGCTAACAATCCCTTCCATAGCTTCTAAAGCAGTTTGTGCCATCTTTAGACAGCTGAGAGCTGAAATAGTTCCCTCTAGAATAGATTTCCATCCCATTGGTCTTAATTTATGCTTTGGAAGATCTAATTTATTTTTAAAAAAATGAGAATTTATGCTCCACTTACAAGTTTCATTTATTAGTTTATTTTATCCATTAATTTTATTGAGCATCCGTTTACTGAACACCAGCATAGTGTTCTTTATTCTGATAAATTTTTTGTTCAAAATGTTTCTGGGACTTCTTTGGGAATTTTCTTCAGAACTTTTGTCAGATTCTTTTGAAAATGTGTTGTTGACAATTTTTTTTTTAAACCTTGACAGGGGATTTGATTTGGGAACTAGCTAGCTAATAGTTGTTTAGAACCAAGTCAGGTGAAAGATATGAGTGAGAGTTATAACTTGGCAGTTTTCTTTGATCTGCCTATCATTAAAGAAAAAAATGAACCAAAATTGAAATGCAAAGATTTAACATTAAAACACTCCAGCTTCCAGTTGTTGTTTTTTTAAACAGACAAAATAATATTTTTGAAATCACTGCCTTTTTTTGGAAGAGATAATGAGGTTAGTGGTATAAGAAATGGGCATATTGGATGTTTTCTGCTATGCTATTTACAATATATTAAAATTGAGGGCCTCCCTGGTGGCACAGCGGTTGAGTGCTGCACTGTGGAGCTGTCAGCAGCGGCCATGCGAGTTCGATGCCTGGCCAGGGAGATTCCCACATGGCGCAGCAGACCTCTCCTGCCTCACCTGCTGCTCCCCTCAGCAGTGTATTTCCATTGATCTGCCTGTTCTGCTCCCCACTCTGTCTCTGGTGAACCCTCTCGCTGCTCCATGCCTCTGGCCTGTACCCCAGCTTGTATGCATAAATAAATAAATCTTTAAAAAAAAATTGAATACATTGAAATGAATCTTTGGTATGGATTTGGTTAAACATTATGGTACAGCCAATCAATAGAATATAATTCAGTTATTATAAATGATTATTTGATGTGGAAAGTTATTCACATTAAGTGAAAAGGATTACTAAAAAGTTCATGTAGTATTTACTATCACGGGGACTAACTCAGCCTTTTATTTCATTTATATAAGAAAAATTTCTGAAAATATGTAACCCAAAATACAAATAATATTTGATTCTGAGTGGCTAGATTAAAGATGTTTTTTTAAAAAATAAAAAATCCAGGGCCTCCCCGGTGGTGCAGTGGTTAGGTGCTGCGTTGTGGAGTTGTCGGCAGCAGCAACACGAGTTCAACACCTGGCCAGGGAGATTCCCACATGGCACGGCAGACCTCTCCTGCCTTGCCAGCTGCTCCCCTCAGCAGTGTGTTTCTGTCTCTGGTGAACACTCTTGCCACCCCACACCTCTGGTCTGTATCCCAGCTTGTATGCATAAATAAATAAAATCTTTATAAAAAAAAAAACAACTCCAACCTCCCCACCTATAACAACCTCAGTACAAAACTGGCATATACAACTGTTACAGGGTAACCCCGATATAAATGGGATGCCTGCCTGGGTTCTCACCCGTGCGCTTCAATGATATTTAAAAGGCTCAACTGCAGACACACACAATAAAATTAATAAAAGGGTTTATTTACAAAAAGGGAAAGAAAAAAATATAAAGAATAAATTGGTGAATGCGTTCTACTAGTTACGCTGAGCTAGAATCTTATCGCCTACTCAGGAAAAACTCTGGCAAATCCACACCACGGACAGTAAGGGCTCTCCAACCCCCCAGGTCTGGTTTTTAAGTCCCAAAACCCCTCCTTAACTCCTCCCTCAGTCCTCAGTATCCTTTCTTCGGTGATGATGGCATTCTGGGATTCGTAGTCCTAGGTGTCTTGGATCTCTCTGGCTTGAGGTGGGGTGGGGTCCTGGGACATTCCCCTTTCCTGAGGACCACCCTCTCGCACAACCTTCTCAGCTTATTTCCTGGGATACATCCCCCATCCCTCCAGTTTACTAACTCTAAAGGGGTCAGTTAAGGACACCATCAATAAAATGTTCAGTTCTAAGTGCCCAGTTTTGTTTTTTTTTTAACTGCTCTTTCTGCTTTGCTCAGTACAGTGTAACCTAAAATCAGGTAATCCAAGGTACTGAGCAAGACCCTGTCTTTGGTAGGGATTATGGTGGTCCTTAACTGTGGTCCTTCAGACATTCCTTAGGATGCCAGATCGAAAGCTGTTCTAGTATCAGCTTTTTGTGTCCAGGGTCTGGTACTTGCTGCTCTTATTGAATCTGAAATTCTTAACTGCAGTGGATCAGCATTTCTACAAGGCTCTATCAGCTGGAACCAAGTAGTAACTGCCTCATTAAATAGGACATGTATTCTCCAGTTTTCAACCCCTGCTTTTTGTTATTTTATTGACACTGAGACTAAGGTTGGATTTGATTTCTGTCTCTTTATTGAATACTGGGATGGTATGTGGAAATAAGACATAGTTCCTGCCTTCAAGAAGCCCTTTCTTGGTAATAGCTGCAGTAAAAAGTATAATGTGCAAAAAGTGCTGTATTCGAGTGTATATTTAGATATTCATTGAGCACCTGCCACATAACAGGTATTACTTCTGAGTGATTTCACTTACCTCATTTAAGCTTCAACACTGCTGTTAGTTGGTGATTTTTTTTTTCCATTTTACATATGAAGTAGTGAGCTCATATAGTTAAATAACTTGGTGAAGGTCTTACAGCTAGGAGGTATCTTTGATTCAGAATCAATGTTGTGTTCAAGGGCATCAATTCCCGCCCTTCCTTCTTGAGCGCATTAATGCTTGAGCCATGTAACCAGAAGCACTGGTTTTGTCTCAAAGTGATCTGGGTGTTTTTTAGTACAAGAGGATGCACTTGACTGGTGTAGAGGGCTTCTGAGATCTAGCACCAGGGAAGAATGTGAGTTGGAATCCTAGAGATCTCATGAGACTCCTTAGTCTACAATGCTGACAGACTAGAGGAGGGAAAACTATAGGAAGTGAATGGGTTAGGCTGCCAAGTGAAATTTGGGAATAATTTGAGTTCTCGTCCCACAAGTGGCTTGAAGGTGAAATAGGGGTTGAAGTGTTTTTCTTGCAACCTTCCAAGAACTAATAAAAATATGTCAGAGGCCTTCACAGAGTATCAAGGGATATGACTGGTTTAAGTTGATACATCAAAAGCTAAATCAAATGGCAGGCTTTTGGAATAATAACAAGATCTTGGTCAGGACTGGTGGTAAAATGCATGCATTTTCAGCATAAAAACAGGAAAACTTTTAGAAGCTGGTCGTCCTCTCACATTGGCGTGTATGACTCAAGAATTGCTCTCTGCTGGGTAGCAGGATCAGGGTATGATGGAGATAGAAGAGAGACATTCCTTCAGAGTAGCTTTAGTGCCTTAAGGAGTAGGCCTCTCTGAACCTTAGCCCCTATATAAAACAAGGCATTTGAATTAGATACTTCTAGCACTTTCCATGTTTCCATTGCTCCTTTCAGGCACAGTACAATATATTTTACATATGTCAGTGGCTGACATATGTAAGCCACAGTGGCTCTGTGATACATTGGTAGATGATGATCTCTTTATGTTGCAGGTGAGGAAACTGAGGCTCAGTGTTAGTCCAGTGTCATAACATTGATAAGTAGATGAGTCAGAATTTGAAACTAGCTCTGCCCACCTCCTAAGTGTTTAGTTGTTTTGCCATAGTGACACTAATAGTCGAGATGTAAGTATGTTCTCCCTGTTCCTTTGCTTCCAGCTCTCAAATTGCGCTGGTCAACAAATTTTTACAAAAGTCATGTTACTGAAATAAAATTAGTCATTTCCTATCAATTTGTATGTGCTCAACACGAATATGACAGTCAAATTCTAATTTTGGCTCTAGCTTTTTTTGGTAATCTGCAATAAATTGATGTTTACATCATGAAATGCATGCCAATAGTAGTAGGCCTACGGTTAATACCTGTAAAAAAATCAAGTCATAGATTACTTCTTTGATTTCTTCGCTTGTCTCTTGTACGGCTGTTCAGGAATAGAATAGAAGGAAGATGGTTTCCATTGTGCAAAAGCACAGCCTTAAGACTCAGTTTCGAAGAGTCTGGAAATAGTCTCCATGCTTGTGGGTCATGAGTGATTTCTAAGGCATTCATGAGGCCTTCAATAACGGAACAGAATACCAGAGTACTTTCCTTTCTGAAGAAAGGCTCCAACTGCTGGTGGCGCTTTTGATCTAAAGAAATTGTGACATCTTCTAGAAGATTCCATTGTTGGAGTCTTGATCTAGCAATTCTGCCTTGTTCTTGAATAAGTCCAAATCACGAACCAGGTCATTTAGTTCTTCCTGTGTTGGTCTGTGTGGGGTTGATGATGCACCACAGTGAAAATCTGGATCACTGCATGCTGATGGAACTTGGAGAAGAACAGGTCGGTTCACCCTTGTCCTCATCAGATGAATCAAGAGAATATTCTGCTGGAGGTTCTGGAATAGGATAGTCCCTCACCATGTGGAACTGGTCTCAATGCAGACAGAATGTTTGGGTAGACTATTCTCGACTTCTTTTGCTTCGTTATTCCTCCGGGAAGAGGAGGAACCAAGCAGAAGTAACAGTCTTTTATGTGGTTGCTTGGCTCTCTCCACACCATGGGTACTGCAAAAGGCATGGATGGTCTTTTGCCATTTAACCACTGTGAAAGCTGTGTTGTCCATGTAGCACAGCATATATGTGGGGCCCAAGCCTTGTCTTGGTCACCAACCTTGCATCTGAAGTAAAGATGATAAGCCTCTTCACTTGGGAAGTGATACTTTTCTTCTGGTTGGCAAATGTCACTTCCCCACAAATATAGCAGAAATTGTCCACACTTTTAACGCACTTTTGAGGCATTATTGTTCTGTAGTGTGCCTAAATGGATAAAATAATAACAGTTCTATGTAACAGTAGCTTAAACTGTCTTGCACAAAGTCTGAATTATTTTCAATGCTCAATCTTTTCTACTGGGCTTTATCTAGTGCACTGCTGATGTCAGCTTACTTCAGCAGCTGCCTGGTAGTAGTATTGCATTGCATCAGAAAATGATGCAGTCAACTCTGGATGATGTGTGCATGATGGTATTATGCAATGCAATGCAATGCAATATGACATCATTCTAGGGTGATTTAGGATGTTGTTGCAGTCCTACTGGATAAATTTACACTGAAACATATAAAGTGAATTAAATGAAATATCTTCAAAACGAGAGCTAATAAAAATTTTTCAGAGTTATATTCATGTTCAGCACACCAAGATACTACAGAGTAGGGCCTTTTAAAGTTAGTAACGATCTCACTATTGACCACTGTTAATCAATAGTTTCTTTGCTTCCGTGCAGCTGACTTGACTCCCAGTGTTGTGGGTCTTATGAAAGACTCTGTGTGGGTAAGGCATATAGAACTGACCTTCTGCCTTCTCTTCTACTTTCTAGGCTGGTAGTGATTTAGAATTTGTGATCATAAGTTTTTGAGAAAATAACTACAATACCTGCAGGTCTGTGTGGCTTCAGAAGGTGCCTCATAATGATGAATCCTGTTAGCATTCAATAAACCCTTACTTAGATGTCATTGTGAAATTTCAGAACAACCCCTATTTTAATGTATATGGGTTTTAGTTATTTAATTGCTAGTTATTTCAAATCCTTATAAATTATAAATGTGATTTGCTACTGGTTAAATGTTCCGAATAATAGTATCAACTTACAGGGTGCTCTTTTGTCAGATACTTAGCTAGCTCTCTAATAGTACAAAGTCAAAGGTCAGAATTTTAATTTTAAATAAGTGGAAGTTTGGGTAATGATTTATGCTATCTCTACATATATGTGACATTCAAGAATTTCCTTGCATGTGCCCTGAAGTGCTTCATGTCTTGGTAAGCAGTGTGATGCTGTGGAAAAAATGCCACCCTGGGGGGACCTGAGTTTGCATTCTGGATGTATTGCTAGTGGTGGTGGTTTAACTTCTCTGAACCTCATCCTTTCTCACATGTTAAAAGCAAAGTGAGGATTAGAGGGCTAAGATCAGTATAACACCCTGCACAGAACATGATACTAATTGCTGTTCAGATATTGCTTTATTTCAGTGTGGGAATTGATTGGAATAACATGTAGAGAAGTAAAAATGGCAAAGTGATTTGACAGTTTGCCTTGCTTGCAGGACTCTGCCAAATATTTGAATGTGAGATGATGTTAAGATCAACCCAGGTATCTCTAGAAAAGACCTCAACTACTTCACACATCAGTGTTATTTCGTCCTAGGGTACTTAGCTTTGATGGGAGGAAGTAGATCTAAGGAGATAGTTAAATGCCTCAGATAATAGATGTTTTTATTTCAGCATTTTGTAAGGGAAGAAAGAAGACGTGTTAACTGACTGTCATATTAGGAGTCCCCTTTTAAAACCGAAACAGTTGGGTCCCAAATCCATTAGCTGATCTTTGACAGTCAAGGGTAAACTTCAGCACCCTGGATTTCTTCCATAACTGTACTACTCAAAATATCCCTCCTCTGATCAGCCCTACACTTGATCTTGAAAATGTGACAAATTAGCCTGTATATCAAAACTCTAATATTAAAAGCTAACCAGCAACTAAATAAATTAGTTATCAAGCTATAATGTGTTTTTAAACAGTAATAATCACTGATTTTGTCATCTTTGCAAAGTTTTCACACATTTGTCATATTTCCCTCTTGGGGTCCTGGGTTGATTTTTTTTTTTTTTTAATACTAGTGTCCCTGTCTGTAACTTCATATATTGCCCCCGAATTTCCTGTTTAGATTAGTTTTTATTTCAAAATAAAGTGATTTGACCTAATATACTGTGCTTTTGAAATTACCCTGGGTGTAATGACATTTTTTTTAGATAAATTATTTTATGCAAATTATTTTATGGTCATTGGTATCATACTAGTAAAGAAACTCTATTTTCATTGGCACCATTTAGATTAGCCCACTCAGTTTTCATTGGCTTCTGTTTATGCGCAACAGAAAACTGAAGATAGTTAAGTCACAACTTTCCGACCTTGTGCACATTACTTCTCTGGTTTACTGCCATACGATACTATAGCAATATCTTACAGACATCTTTGATGGCCAATCAGAAGCAGTTAAATTACCCTAAATTTTTTAAATGGTTCTCTGACAGCCAATAAGAAATCCTTTGGGTGGGAACTGTAGCAACCCTTTCTAGTGATTTTAAGACCAGTTCTATATTTGCAGTACCCTCTGCTTTAGAAGTACACAAGGCTTTAGTGTATCTGCTGTGTATATTTGCCAAGCATTTCCAAACCTAAGTTCCCCATAGTTTGAAGTCGATCTGACCCCTGTTCTGCTTCTCAAGGTAACTTTAAAACAGGAAGTGTACAAAGGAGGTGTAACTGATGATGTGAGCAGCCAATCAAGGCTTTGTGTTCTTAGCCAATAAAGCAGCTTAGCCAATGGGACCACTCTGGAGGCAAGGTTTGGTGTCAAATAGCATGCTAGATTGAATGCCTTTGACTGTTAAAGTGGAAGGAGGCTGCAGGGCTTCACTGGAGCTTCGGAGTTTTTCACTGAGGCAGGGGTCAGCTGAAAGACAAAGAAAAATGGCGAATAGTTTGCTGGGGGGTGGGGGGAACAGCTGTTCGGGTTTTCACTGGAGTGGACATTCCAGACTCAGGTTTCTGCATCTCCTGCTGCCTTTTGTTTCCTCCGTCCTTTTTTGGGGGGGAGGGATAGGAGTGACTTAAATTCTCCCTGTCCGAGGAGATATAAATAACTACATGTAAAATTAATGCAGTTCCCGGTAAGTTTAATTCTTTGTTTTGTGTTAAACTGGTAGAAACTGTTTAGCTTCAGAGTGTAGACAAGTTGCACTGTTTCAGAAAATGGCCACTTTACATTCCATGCATACCTTTTGGTGCACCTAGAATACCTTGCTGTTTAGATTTTGCATGCCCTTCAACTAGGATATCTTTTCCTAGTTGAATATGGACAAGATCAGGTACATGAAGGAAAGGCTAATCATTTTTCAGGGGCACACAGAAGCACAGCACTTTCTCTTTGCATTGGGTAAACTTAACTGTTTTCCAAATAATTTTCCTTTGTTCAAGTGCACTGAAGCTTTCCTACAGAATAAGCTGAGTTGTTGTAAGACTTTTTCTATTTCCATGCACTTTGTTGACATCTGTGTTTTCAGTGATAGAAGCAACACTATTGCTGTTGAATTTGTGTAAAATATGATTTGCACTGATGCAGGTTCTAATGGTGAAGGCCCACTTAACCAATGTGAAATTCTCCCATAACTTTCTTGATTTACCTGTCTGCATCTAGGTTCAAATAAGTACTAGTTATTAATCTTCATTTTTTAATGCACATTTTAGCTCAGGATGCTGGTTAGAAACATACTTCTCTACTGTATTGGCAGTGACGAGCATATCTTTCTCCACCAATTTCACACATTTTGTCAGATTTGATTTGGTTCTTTAAAATGATGTGAGCAAAATGTTTTTTATTTTCTGTATGAAATATTTGAAATCCTAATGTACCTGCAGTTTGTGAATAGAAGTTAAGAGTCAGACACCCTACCTGTCTTTTGCCCTTGATATATTTTTTTCCTCTTTAGTGGTAAGCTAATGCAGGTTGCTAATCAGTAACCAGCCACTTCTTGTGAATAGTGAAATCTTCTGTCCCGTGTACCAAGATCTATAATACACCTGATTTTAAAGAGCAATTCTTTGTTTTCTTTTTATTTGCAAATATGGAATGAAGGTCATTGGAACATTTCTGCAGCCGACTCAGTGTGGAGCAGTGAGCCAGCAGCACTCAGTCTCTGGGTAGGGAAAAGGAGCAGGCCCTATCAGAGGAGAAGTTTGGAGGGTGTTGGTTTTCCTTCCCCTTGCTTCCCCTCCAGAGAAGGATTTATCTGAGAAGATCCGTAGTGCTTTGCTTTTGGAGTCTTTGAATTGGAGTGGTGTAGTAGTCAAAGTTGCTGGATGTAGGCCTCTGTCGTTGCTTGCAAAAGTGACCTTGAAAAACTGCCGAGGAGTTGAAAGATTGAAGGACAAAGTTTGTTTGTACAGATTTGGACTGAAAAGCTCTATTTAAGGTGAAAAGAGATGGTACATCTGCTGTTCAGGTGCAGTGGTTAGTAGGAATATGTTGTCGATTCAAATTAGGAGTTTTCAAGCAGTAAGACAATAGGGCTGCATTCATTTTCTCTCCCACTCTTCATTCCCTCCCCCTAGTAAAAATTTTCTAAATCCTTTTGGTATAATAGTTGAGTGAACTGCCTGACAGATGGAGCATTCCTTGCATGCTACCTTGTCTTCTGTGTAATGTAGAGGGTTCTTAGTGAAAAATGGTATTTAAGGATTTTGAAGTAGTTATGTTTATGAAACTTCTTTTGGGGAATTGGAATACTTACGGTAAGAAAACAGTCATTCTGGGATAAATCATAAGAAAAAGGAGTGTGTGTTAAGGATTACATTTTAACAGATAATTATTTTAATTTAAATTTGCTTTTTATAAGTCACTGATTTTTTTATCAGTTGCTCCAGGTTTATATATGATTTCATAAACAGTTGTAGCTAATGAATGACTGTATTGGCCCTGGGAGGTCTGGAGCAGGGGAGGCAGAAGGTAAGTGGGACACAGTATGAGGCATAGATGAAAGTCTTTATGCTAAGAATTTTGTGGATTTAGCTTCTTGGAAAGTTATCTAACCACTCTCTGCCTCTAGCCTTAGTTCTTAACCTCTTTAGGGTCATGTGCTCTGAGAATCTGACCCACTACCTGGAAAAATGCACACAGGCATGCCTATGCAGAACCCCTGGTGACTAAGGTATTTTCCAGTATATTTCAAATGGTGTTTGTATGATCTCCTCATTTAACACTTTGGCCAGAGAAATAAAGAAAAGTTTACTTTCTTCAGGCGCAAAGATCTTTTGGCGCTAACTAACTGTAAGACTAAAAATGGGTGTGGGTGGGTGGGGGAGGCTTAGATAGGGTCTAAGATTTGGGCATTTATTTTCTTTGTATTTGAGGCAGCATGGTGCAGTAGCAAAAACAGACTATTTAAAGTCAGTAGACCTGTGAGCATGTCTCATTCAACTATCACCAGCTTTGTGAGCTTGGGCAAGTCAGCCATTTAGTGTCAGCTTCCTCGCATGTAAAAATGGAACCTAAAAATAGCACCTTCCTATTTAGCGGTGAGTCTCAAATGAGACCATATATGTCACAGTGCTTTGAACATTGTGAAGTGTTCCATAAATATTTGTTGTTCCTAATCCCAATTATGGGGTGGGGGGCAGGATGAAGGGGTTTAAAATGTTATGAGACTAGGTGTATATTAAAGGGGAAAAAAGCCAGTATTTTAATATGTTTACAAAGGAGTTTGTTTGAATTCAACACATCTTTTAAAAATGGTTACACATGCTTTCACCTGCACATTCCTTTTTGTGCTGAAATGACCCTATGTAATATACATTGAAACCATCATACCTCCCTTTGCCTGTTAAAGAATTTTAACCCCTTTGTCAAAAATTAAGGACTTCTTAGAATAAGAAGAAATAGGAATGGTGATTAAAAAAAAAAAACAGAAACAAAAACCACTCTTACTGAATTTAGAAATCTGTATAAAAACTGGAAACTTACTCTGATTGGATACTGAGATTTGCATTATGCTGCAAGTAAGTTGTAATAATTGCAGATGTTTATCAAGCAGAAGTTACATTTTTAGTTTGTATACCAAATATTTATAAACTAAACTAGAGCCATTTTTGGTTTGACTTGTGGTCATACGATCTCCTTTCTGTCAGTTTTCAAGCTAGAGGATACTTACAGCTTGCAAAGTAGTATCAAGCAGGTAAATATTGGGTTGAAGAGTTTAAAAAAATTGGTCTCATTAAAATATAACACTAGCATAAATTTCACAAAGTTGATAATGTATGAGATACGTTTCCAAGATAAATGGTAGAAACCCATGAGATTTCTCTCACCCATTTTACATACTTAGTGTCACCTATTTTTAGGACTCTTTCTCCCACCCCTGGGGGTGGGGTAGATATTTTGTGATCTGTTTGATTTCCTATTCTATTAAGTCACTTCCTCTAGGGCATGATTAGTAACGCTGATACCTGCCTCCTTTCTGTGCATTGTAGGAATCATATTCAGACAGAATAAGGTTTGGCAATATTGGCACTGACATCTCCAAATAAAATTCCTGTTCCAGGTGGGTGTATGAAAATAGCAATCAAAGTCACTGTGTACTTTGTGTTCCTAAAACAAGATGACGTCTCCTTTTAAAGCTATATACTTGAGTGGAGACATCAGTAATTCCAAAAGATATTTTTAGAGCTAATCATCGATACATGGTCTTCTTCATGAATCAAGTCATTTTTGCTTATCCCCATCCCTAATAATATATACATACAGAATTTGAATACCCCTAAGTTAGGCTCGTGGAAATAATTTAGGGATTAAGTCTAGTTCCCTTTTTGTAAAGTAGGTAAGTTGAGGTCCAAGGAGGTTCGGTACCCCAATCTTTCAGCCTTTTTTTTTTAAAGATTTATTTATTTATGCATATAAGCTGGGGTACAGGCCAGAGGTGTGGGGGTGAGAGGATTCACCAGAGACAGAGTGGGGAGTGGAACAGGCAAATCGACTGAAATACACTGCTGAGGGGAGCAGCAGGCGAGGCAGGAGAGGTCTGCTGTGCCATGTGGGAATCTCCCTGGCTGGGCATCGAACTCGCTCTGCAGCTGCGAACACCTCCTGACACCTCCACAGCGCTGCACTGAGCCCGTTGTGCCACCAGGGAGGTACATCTTTCGGCCTTTTAATGAATGGCCTGTGCACCTTCAGAGATTCAACTGCCTTGTAATTCATTGTATGTTTCTTGTGTTCCTCTAGGTTTTTTATTTTTCATATTTCTCTTCTGTTTGGTACATCTGTACAGGTTTGCTATTTGAACACAGAAGGAACAGAGAAAATTGGTCATGAATGAAAGAGGCTCGGAAGTCATCATGTGGAGTATGTTAGAAAGTCTGCTATGGCAGCAGACTTGCAATCCCTTTTGCGAGCTGAAACTCTTTTGCCTCAGCCAGTTGCTTTTTCAGGAAGCTGAGAATCGGCTAGGAAGTTAATGGTGCCCACCTGGCTGAGGTGTCCCAGAGAGCTGGGTTACTTTTATGAGTTACTGGAAGTAAACTAAGGTATGCAAACCCAACACCTGCATGCCAGTATTTTGTTATTGTTGTTATTTTTTGTTAATACACCTCAAGAACAAGCTAATTCCCAAACAAGTTTGGTCTTGGTTCCTCAAGTGAGTCCTTAAGCTGACCTGTATTTAATAAAGATCCCAGGCTCATTTTAAGTATTTGACAAGGCTGAAATAGAAATCATTGTCTTTATGCTCCAAAAATGATACTTTAATTATGCTGACTTTATGTATTCTTTCTACCAGCAAAGAGGTATTGTGTATCTGCATGTGTGTGGTAGTTGTGGATTTGGTTTTTGCTCTTAATTTTGCATATTCAATGATAGACCATAATTTACTTTAAAGTGTTAATTTTTTTCTTCTTTACATCACCATCATATATTTGAACAGAAGTTACAGGTTATTGAAAGAATGAGAGCTTGAATTATGTAATTCATGTAATACTTAAATCCTGACGTATACTCTGACTGAAAATTATAATAAATATGGTTGGTTGGTATTCACCTCATGTCTGCATTTTCCAGTTTAGTTTTCTTATCAGTCTATTCTCTCTGCTGCCTTTTTAGGTCCAGTTCTTCAGAACTTGATCAGATTCTATTTGTATTACCTTCCTGTCTCTCACGTTGCATCCCAAAGCTAGATCCCTACTGTTTTCTCTACTTAGAGTATTTAGTATAAATTAAATTACAGTTCTGTGTCTTGCAGTGAGAAAGGGCAGTTGAAGGGTAAGAGTGAAGATAAATTCTAGTATAAAGAAAGAACTAAAGGGGAAAAAAAGCACCTCGTAAATATTTAACTTTAAAGTGACATAACATAACTTGTGACCTTGTGTTCCTTGTTCAAAGGAAGTAAAGAGACTAAAATAACCACAGCAAACAGTGCTGATTCACTTGGTTATCCTTTTTTCTTGGAAGTACTACCATTTTGGTCTGTCTCCATATTTTCAGTTACATTAAAAAAAACAAAACAAGCCCTAAGGGGTAGATCTACTTGACTGAAAATACTCTGATAAAATGAATTTTCCCTTTTTCTACCTAAGCTATATATAGTCCTTATAGAAAACACCTTATAACTATAGTTATATTTCTTATAACTTGCAGTTCTTTGAGAAAATACTAAAATTGGATGCTTTACATTTCCTTTCATCAGTTTACCATACATGTGTGTCTTATATGTGGAGATTTACAAAATATGTACAAATAAAACTTTATTCCAGGATCTAATAATCTGGTAGGGAAAACCAGTGTTTTTCAAGTGTATGAAACTGATATGGAAAGAATAGAATTCAGAGGAGAAGACCTTTACTTCTGGCTTTCGAATTAAGGAAGGCAGTTTAACTAGGCATTACACTCAGGGAAGAAAGAATAAGGGCATTCCAGGCATGGAGAATAGGAGGAGCAAGGTCTTGATTCAAAAAGTGCAGTTTGGCTTGAAGAGAGCAGTAAAATTAAGCTCTGCTTAGAACTCAAAGGGAGATAATGTTGGGGACATGAGGGGGTGTAGGAAATAAGTCTAGAAAAGTAAGTTGGGGTCAGATGTTAGAGAACCTGGACTGCCAGGCTAGGAAATTTGAACTCTGATTGACATTGGTGAACCATTGAAGATTTTTTTGGTAATAGGTTGATGTGGCATTATCAGAGCTGTGTTTTTGTAAGATTTATTAGGTATCACTATGTAGAAATGAGAAGAATTTTAGTAGAAGACACTGGAAACTGTGAACAATGTGTGTGTTGATGTACAGGTTCACAACCTTTAAAGGATTATTAAGGATAGAAGAGAGCAATGTAAAGGACTTAGAGATGTATCTGGCACACACTACTAAATGAATTGTTATTATTTTTATTATTACATGGGGGTGAGATAGTTACAGTATGAAGGGAGGTGAGAGGATGAACACTATTGGTTACTGTCAACAGAATTTAACATATAATTGGAATAGAATTGAGGGTTCAGGGTGATGAGATTTCAAACCTGAGTGACTGGAGGGTAGAACAGAAAAAGTTAGAAGCAGCAATTTTGGAGAAGGAAGAAGATAGATGTAATTTTTACAGGTAGAATTTGAGTTCTAGGTAACTTTCCAGTTGGAGATCCCATCAGGCAGCTATACATGCAGAACTGGAACTCTGGAGAAATAACAGAATTGGTAATGTATATTTGGAATTTAAACTCATAGAGATTATTGCTGAGCTTGGGGGATGGGATGGGAGAGAATGGACAGAAGGATACAGCTTTGTGCTAAAGATGGAAACCCAGAAAAGTCAGACCCTGAAGTTGAAACATCTTGAGGGGAGCATGGTAGAGTCAACTGTATTATCTGAACATGCAACTCCTGCATGTGAATTAGTTTCTTTACTCTAGTTAAAATTGGAGGTTATGTATAACTTCTCTTATCCAAGCACACATGCAAAGTAAAGCTGTTACAGTTAGTCTGCATGAATAACACATAATCTTGTGACGAGTGAGGGCATCAGTATCAACCTGTACATATGTTAAAAATTCAAAAAACAAATATTAACCTTTTCTGTGTGTGCCTTGATATGTAAGATGATTTGATATGTAAGAAATACTGCCCTAGAATCTGGTGGCCTTCACTTGTTCTGAAAATGTACAAATATTTCCTGGAAATGTTATCCAGTAGTTCCTGGACGTGGTGTGTGTGTGTGTGTGTGTGTGTGTGTGTGTGTGTGTGTGTGTGTGTGTGTGTGAAAGTGTGTGTGTAAAACCTTAAACTTTAAACTCACATCTCCATCCAGTACAGACTAGAGTTTTTCTGAGTTGTGTTGAGCTTAATATTACTGGTGTTAGCTTTGGAAAGTCTCAAATGGTAGCATTCTACATTAAGCTAACTGTAAATGTACATGTCGTAATCTGGCAATATTTGCTTAGTAAGTAATTTATAACCACGTGATCATGATAACACTCATGAACTGCACATACAATACCAGCAATAGGACAGCTTCATTTGTAGGACTTAGCAGAATTTTTATAATATAAGGCACTTATGTTTAGCTTCTAGGCTAGGTATGTTTCAGTTATCTTCAATCTAAAATAAAGGCAATAACAATTTTTTCACTAGAGAAATAGTGGTAAATTTCCAACCATTCTTACCTGGTTGTTTATATCCTGAACTCCATGATTATTCTCTCCTGTTAATTAACTGGCCAGATACCCATGAAGCTGCTTGTGACAGTAGTTAAGCATTGCAGTACTATCTAATGTTTATATGAAACTCAGTACTTTATAGTAAGTGGCGTGGTTTTCTATTCACACTTGGTGTTTACCTAAGGTTGGTAGACAGAGGAGGATTATCTTCCTTATTTTGTGGGTGAGGAAACAAGAGGTAGAGTCTAGTGATATAAACCTTTGTACTGCTCCTTGTTATTCCGTATGAAAAACGAGCTATAGCTGTGTGTCCTGTGACATATGAGCAAGTCCCTCAGTCTGTTAGGATAAAGTATTGTTATCTGTCAGATGGGATTATTAGTACCTGTGCTGTGTTTGTACTAAAAAACAAGTGAAATGATGTAGAGAAACTTCTCAGAGAGTAAATCGTGCACAAATGTAAGGGGTCAGCATGACATCACAGTTACTTTGCACTCTTTGAAGTAGTCTTTATATTCTTAGTTCCTGACAGTTTGTGTACTTGGAGGTGGGAAGTTTAGGGTTTGACTGCCTTGGAGGATTTGTTCTTATTCTTACTTTCTTTTTCTCTTCCCCTCCCTTCCCCCCCCCCCCATACCAGGACTAGGACAGCTTCATTTACAGGATTTTTTGATTAAAGACTCTAAGTGGAGGGCAGAATTCATTGTGTCTGTGAGTCAATAGAATCCATACAGCCAAGTCAGTACAGCCAAGTTCATATTGACATTATTAACACACCGTGTAGGTTTTAGTTGACAATTCTCTGTTGTCCCCCCTGCTCCCACTTTTTCTAGGTGGATTAAATCACCGGTACAATTTTCTATTCTCCGGTGGAGTCTTATGATTTCTCTCCATCCTCAGTCTCTTTTGATTCTTCCATTGATTTAATGCACAAAGGTTATTGATAACTAATCACAGGTACTTAAGAGATTTCCACATCCACACATTTCAAAGACAACCCAGAGGAAGGCCAAAAATACTTAGGATATTAAAATAATTCTTGAGACGCTTCTATTCATTCGGTCCATGTGTGTTGAATACTTGGTATGTGCAAGGCACGCTTCCCTTAGGATACGCCAGAAACAAAGACAATTACATAAGAACTAGGGTTAAATACGAGCATGAAAATGTTAGGCTTAAGAAATAATGTGCCAAACAATATATCACACAAACATGTCTGAAGAAAGTGTCTGTGCTGCAGTGTGCTAATTGTAGAAATAGATTTTAATGAGTGCCAGAATTGGCTTCTTGGAGAGAGAAAATTGAGTGGCCACTGACTAGAATGTGTATATTTAATTTCTTTTTTTTTTTAAAAGATTTATTTTTTATTTATACATACAAGCTGGGGTACAGGCCAGAGGCGTGGGGCGGCGAGAGGGTTCACCAGAGACGGAGTGGGTAGCAGAACAGGCAGATCAGAAATACACTGCTGAGGGGAGCAGTGGGCAAGGCAGGAGAGGTCTGCCGCGCCATGTGGGATTCTCCCCGGCCAGGCGTCGAACTCGGGTCGCCGCTGCTGCCGACAGCTCCACAGCGCAGTGCCCAACCACTGCGCCACCGGGGAGGCCCTATATTTAATTTCTTACAGTAATTATTTCTGACAGTACATTTGTACTATAAGAGTAAGCTTCTTAATAGTGCTGTTTCAAAAAAGTCTTTAAAAAGTTTCAAAAATTCATTTTACTTTACTCCAGAGTTCTCTTCTCTTCTTGGTTGGTGGGACTCACTGGGGTGGGATGTAGCCTAGACTCCTGGTCTCTGCCACAGCAAGCACGATTCCTTCTGCAAGACAACATCCACCCATTCCTGACTTACAGAGTTGTCCAAGGAGGCGTGTTTTAAGAATTGAATTGTTTTCGGATTAGTCTGGAGGGAAAAACTGCATAGCTGCAGATCATTGACGTTCCCGGGATTTAAATTTGGAGTGTTCCTAGTCAGTTCCATCTTGAGTTCTTTGCTTATTTGAGACTAGTACACTCATTCTAAATTTAATAGTTTAAAGAGCTTTAAAACTTATTTCAGGTTTATAAAGGAAACGGAAGAAGATTTCCATACGTTTCTGTGCTTCTGAAACTGGGCTCTTAGGAAACTTACTAAAAATTAAGTACTCTGAGAGAGAAGGAAACAGCTTGGGTTACTTTCTACAACAGCTAAAGTAGATTGGTTTTTAGGCTTGGTACTGCGTCTGGGGTTCTTCAGGCCAGTAGATGTTACTTTGTTCTGAGCAACAATGCTGATAATGCCATCTGACATTTGTATGATGCTTGACATCTTTCAAGGCTTCTAACTGTGTTGTGGTCTTATTTATAACTGTGTTTTCCCATTTGTGCGCTACAATTGCCTGCCTGTGAGATGCTGTTGGTGAACTGAGGTCTGAAGAAGTTAGGTGATTTGCCCAAGATCATAAACATACAGTAGGTGAGTAGCCAGAGAGCCTCCAGGTCCAATAAATTTTCTTTATGTATTTACCCTGTACTTTACTGCCCCCAGCTGTTCGCAGCTGAGTATTTGTAGGTGCTACTAGAGACATGGCCTAGAGACATGCAAAGGGGAGGGATAAAACAGAAAAGAGTGACAGGCATGGAAAGTGAAATAGGAGAAAGATGTAGGAGAAGCACTGTGTTTTCTCTTCAGTGGTTGCCACAGAGATGTTGGGAGCAAGTCGGTAAAAATGATCTTTTGGTTTAAGGATTTGAGTCAGTGATCCAAGAGAGACAGCTCATCTCTGAAGAGTTTGAATTTATGCGTACTTTAAAAAGTGCAAAAGGTGAGAATGAACATGTGTTAAAAGAGCAAAATTTTAGAGCTTTTGTGTTTCCGACTTCACCATTTACTGCATTGTGACCTTGAGCAGGTAACTTAGGATGCCCAATCCTCAGTTTATCTTTGAAATTGGGGTGATATTGATATCTTTATCACTCACAGAGCTGGGTGAAGATAAGTTGGGGGTTATGTGTGTGACAAGTAGTTTGTAAACTCTAAAACTCTTAAGTTGGCATCTTTGAAACATTCTTTAAACACACTTGGGCACATATAAACATATAAATCTTGCAAGAAGCTGATTAAGGGGTTCTGAGGGTTTCTGAATCTCAAAAGGAATCTAGTAAGCAAAGTGACTGTTTTAGGATACAGTTTAACTCATGCTATAGGCACAATTTCTGTCTGTAGCTCATTTGAGAGTTCTCTGTCAGCCTTTGGGCTGAAAAACCAGTTACTCACTATTCTTCCTGCAAGAATTTATTTACTCTCATTAGGTTGGAGGGTTAAATAGATTAACATATATTTTTGTGTGGCAAAGGAGGCTGGCCCAGATGACCCCTAATGGAAGTGGAACAGGTGAGGGAGCCATGTAACAGTTGTGTGATACAGAGAAACTTATTTAACCTCTGGGACGCAGTGAATGAGGGATAACACTACCCCTGTCATGGAAGGATTCAATGAAATAAAACACTTAAGAATGCTTTTGATTGGGTCTTAGATATTACCTCATTGGGTGTGTGTGTGTGTGTGTGTGTGTGTGTGTGTGTGTGTGTGTGTGTGAATTACCCTTTTTGGGTAAAGGACCAGATCTTATTTTTGGCTGTGTAACCCCAGCTCTACTTTTGTAGAGTGAAAGCAGCATTGATAATGTAAATGAATGAGGGTTGCAGTCTTCAGTAAAATTTCATTCATAAACCCAGACTGTGGGCCCGATTTGGCCTGTGGGCTATGGTTAGCAGAACCTCACTTTGCAGAAGTTTGCTAAAATATTTGGTCTTTTTACATCATACAAATACTGATAGTTTTATTTCTGTCATATGTGTAGGAATGATTTAAGTTGAGCATTATGTAGAAATGAAGAAGAAAATGTGTGGAATAAGATGTTTACATAGGGCCTCCCTGGTGGCGCAGCGGTTGAGCGCTGCGCTGTGGAGCTGTCGGCAGCAGCTATGCGAGTTCGACGCCCAGCCGAGGAGAATCCCACATAGTGCGGCAGACCTCTCCTGCCTTGCCTGCTGCTCCCCTCAGCAGTGTATTTCTGATCTGCCTGTTCTGCTACCCGCTCTGTCTCTGGTGAACCCTCTCGCCGCCCCACGCCTCTGGCCTGTACCCCAGCTTGTATGTATAAATAAATAAATCTTTGGGGGAAAAAAAAAAGATGTTTACATACCATTTTCTTTTCCGCAGAAACAGATTTAAAAATATTCTGTTCATGCCTTCCTATCAATTTCATTGCTTATATCAGTTGCTTTACCTTTATTTTTTTCCAGTTATACTACAGCTATTTTATGATCTGGCCCATTTGTACGATTATATTGTAGTGGATAGGAAACAGAAACGTATTTTTGAAGGAGAAGTATCTGTGCTGCCAATTTGAAAGTATGTCTGTGAGCAGATCTTTAGGGAGAGCAGTATGCAGCAGTGTGCTAACTTAAAAGTTCCATCCCTTGGTCTTTTGGAGAGTGTGGTTTTTCTAGTAGGCAGTTTGCAGTTTGCTAGGTCTGCTGCGCCATGTGGGAAGCTCCCTGGCAGGGTATCGAACTCATGCTGCAGTGACTGTGAGTAGTTTCATAGTGCTGAGACTTAACCCGTTGTGCCAGCAGAGAGGCCCCGCCCCTTTAGTAGGCAGTTTGAAAAGTGGCTTGGTACTTAGCTTGCTGCTAGAAGTAGACTTACTCTCAAACACTGAACTTAGAGATGGGGAAAGGGGTCTCCCAGTGAGGCTACATTATTTATTCTTAAGTAGTGGGTTGTGTGTAATAACTGACTGGTAATTATGACCAGCTGGCATCCTGTCTGGTAAGGCTTTAGAACTTAAATAATAACTTTTCTAGTGCTAAAGTTAGTGCTTTCTTGCTTGATTAAATAGGAACCTTAGGTGAGCTTAAAGACTTGATCCTTCTTTTCTCTCCTGTCAACCTGCCTTCCCTTGCTTTGGACAATGAGGTGAAACTTGTCTGCCTGGGATCGGTCAACTCTAGTACTTTATTTTTATTTTATTTTTTTTAAAGATTTATTTATTTATGCATGCAAGCTGTGGTACAGGCCAGAAGCGTGGGGTGGCGAGAGGGTTCACCAGAGACAGAATGGGGAGCAGAACAGGCAGATTGACTAAAGTACACTGCTGAGGGGAGCATCGGACGAGGCAGGAGAGGTCTACCACGCCATGTGGGAATCTTCCTGGCTGGACGTCAAACTCATGTTGCTACTGCCGACAGCTCCACAGCGCAGCGCCTAACCGCTGCACCACCAGGGAGGCCCAACTCTAGTACTTTAATAGAAAGCAGCGTTGGTCAAGGATTGGACTTCATTTTAGGGGGACATCTTGTGTTCTTTTCCCTTGTGATATAAGGTTTTAGGTATGCTCTCCCATCAACAGCTATTTGGCTTTAGTTACCTCAAAGGATTTAGGCATGTTAGTGAAGGTCTTTAGTAGAGAGAATGAGGTACATTCCAAGAAATAGATAATCTAAAGGTAAAGTGTTTTAGAAACCAGAGAATACTATAATAGAACCCCGTGTTTCTTTGTATATTGTGAGGTTGATCATTTTAATGCATCCTGTTTCACATTTAGGCATATCACTAAGGGAGGATTTGGCAAGCATGGTACCTGGTCAAGAGCAAGAACCTGAAAGATTTCCAAGAGAATCTTAAAAGAGGAGCATTCTGCTTCTGGGATGTTTTGAAAATTGCTTAGGTCTCTTTCTTTCTTCAAGAATGATAAAAAGTAACTGGGTATTAGAGTGACAACTAGATTTATCCACCTTTGAGTGACGTGATCGAATCATCTCATTTCCTCCATGATTTTCTCGTGTCTTCCTACTGATGGATGGCCAAACAGATATTTGTCCTCCTTCTGCTACTTATCTGTCGTCAAATTTTTCAAGTTTTGCTAATCTGTCATGGTTTCTGAGAAGGGTTCTGACTTTTAAAAGATTTACACTTGGGAATAGTATACACCCTTGTTTCTAGCCTTCTAGTCTGCATTGCAGCTTCCAGCACTGTGTGTGTGTGTGTGTGTGTGTGTGTTCTTCCTATCATACCCCTTTTTCTTAAATTCACTTCAGGCAGTCTGCTTCAGGTGTATTTCTAATTATGCATTTCCTTCTTAGTGTAAAGATCCAGAGAGACCCTCATTTTTTCTGAGCTTCCTAAGACAGCATGTGTGACCACTTCTGTTGGTTGTTCAAGTAATTCCAATAAGTCTCTTTCAGGACCAAGTGTTCTAAGAGGCATCTTTTTCTCAGAAAGGCCGTATCCACCAACTTTCTCATTCATTCATCCAAGAGTATGCTGGATTGCTATGATGTGTGTGCTAAATGCTATGAGGAATCCAGAGATGAATCGTACTCATATCCTACCCACAGGGAGCTTGTAAACTATAAGGGGATTTATAATAAGACATGCACATAAATAGTGATCATCCAAGATAATGCAGTGAGGGCAGAAAGAGGGTATAGATGAAGGACTTGGAAGGACCCCAGGAAGGAGTGACCACTTCCAGGTGGGACTATTTTAAAAAGACTTGTGGAAAGATGACAGTTGAACTGAGCATTGGAGAACCAGTGTTTTCATGATGGACTTTGATTCTTCCCTTTCTAGCTTTGGAAAGCAAACTCTTTTAAAAACCAGATAAATTAATAGATATTGGGAGTTGAAATTCTAGCAGCAACCATTCAATACTTTATCTGATCCTTAAGTCTTTATTAAATAGTTAAATAGCATGCTTATTTAAGTATTTATAAAGTAATTAATGAATGTGAATGATAAATCTAATATTAATAATGAATTAAATATGGGAAATTCTATACTGCATTTTTTATTAGAATGATCTGAGCTAATGTAGCTTGCTCTTAAGGCAGTTTTATCCTTGTCAACTGTATATAAATAACTTTATCCCATGGTGGAGAGAGCAGTTTGGCATGGAATAAAAAGGATCCTGGGATATAAATCTCTTTCTTTTGAATACCTACATTCTTTCATCACCCTAGAAAATAAACCTGGTACATTTCCCATGGACTGTAGATTTTATAAATAGGTTGCTTCTGTAGCAAAAATAAGAAGTGGTAATATCAATGAAGTTTGCTTTTTTTTTCTTTTTTGACTTGTTGAGATGTTTGGTGAGCAAAATTTGTGTTTATGATTAGGTTTTATTATGTTATTATATCATTAAGATGTGCCTTCGACAGAAAATATTGAGAACACAAATTTGTTTTCATAAAGTTTGTTTCTTGAGATTTGGTCTAATTTTTAAAGCCCCATGTAAAAACTGGATCTGCTTAAAGGAAAACTTTTTAAATTAAATATTCAGGGCCTCCCCAGTGGCGCAGCGGTTAAGCGCTGAGCTGTGGAGCTGTCGGCAGCGGCGATGCGAGTTCGACGCCTGGCCAGGGAGAATCCCACATGGCGTGGCAGACCTCTCCTGCCTTGCCCGCTGCTCCCCTCAGCAGTGTATCTCTGATCTGCCTGTTCTGCTACCCGCTCTGTCTCTGGTGAACCCTCTCGCTGCCCCACACCTCTGGCCTGTACCCCAGCTTGTATGTAAAAAAAAAATAATAATAAAAAAAATCTTTAAATTAAATATTCACCTTTTCTAGGAACTTTACAGTAGCGACTTATATCCTTCCAAGAGATTTTAAAAATATCAGCTACTAATTTTCTTGTGCAGAGATGCTAGAAAACATGCTCTAGATCTTTTTCTCTTTTTCTTCAATAGAGTGTTTTTGTCCCTGATGAGGAGATGACCTTTGTTTTTTGAAGTCTAGAATTTAGAAAATGAGTTTTCTGGATGGAAAAGTCATAATGGCTATAATTCTAAATCCAAAGCTTAAAAGGAACTTTGTCAATTCAATTTAATGTAAAGAAGAATCATCAGAACAGTGCACAGATAGAAAAGAATGTCATCCCACTGAGCCATTTTCTGAGAACTGGAGAAGGAGAAGTTCATGTTTAAGCTGAAGACCACTTCGAGTGAGATTGAGGGGACTGGGCAGAGGTTGTAGTAGAACTGTGATCATTTTTTAGAGGAGTGGTCTTATGTGGTTCCTAATGTCTTTTTTTAGTTCTAAACTGCTATGTCGTAAAATGTAAAGGATATTAATACTGACTAGTATTTTTCCCCATTATCCATTTGTGATAATGCAGACGGGTCTCTCAAGTTAAACACTAAACTTTCAGTACATTTTTGTGTCCAGAAAGATTTGGTAACTTGGACCCAACCCCCACTCTAGTGTGTGTTTATGAGCCTGCCAAAAACTCATTCAAGATCCGTTGACTGACTTCAGATGTTTGGGAAGTGATTGTTGTACCCAACTCATCCTTAGTTGGGGCAATTCAAAAATTTAAAAGCAAACTACATACAGATGTTTTTAAAATGTTTCTTGAATTGTGCACCTTTATAATTATGTCTATGGTGAGAGATGAGAAGATAGTTCAAACTTGTTACCACCTTTCTAAATCTCACAAACCTTTGAATTCAAACTAAACCTGCCCATCATTAGCAAGTATGCAAGATAGCACACTGGTATTTGTGCATCTCCCCCCTTTGACCATAGCAATTTACATGGCAGATTTTCCTAAGATCAAGCCCATATGGGTCCATACAATAAAAGGTTAGGTGTTATTTTATTTTCATTTTTAGATTTCTTTATATGCCCCACTTTAAAAAATTAGAGTGAATCTCTTTGTTGTCTAAAGTATCTTGTACTTTGTTACTAAAAATAAGTCATTACTCTAGATTATCTTGATTTATTCATTCTTGGTACATCTAAGAGAATAGGGTATAGGCCGCATACATATGGTGGTAAGTGAACATACTATGTGAGCTGAGTTACGAGGACCTTGGTTGGTTATTTAGGATTCAACATTTTATCTAGTCATTTCCAACTGTGATTTGACACTCTTCACTTTAGTTTCCTGTAGAGACCTCAAGATCTATTGCTTCTTAATACTTAGAGTTCTGTTGATGTATAGAGCTGCTTGTAGGCCTCTAGCGCCAGAAGTTGGCTCCAAGCCTTTTCCCATTACATCACCACCCACTAATGTCATTACACCAGAATGAAATCTGTTTGAAGATTGTATTCTTGTTTTCCTTATGTTTCTTTCCTCTTATCATTTCCTTTAGAAGGAAAACTAAAAAAAATCAGAGACCTCTAGGAAAAAGCCAGGAAAACTTTGAATCAGATATCCTCACAGTCTAGATTTATCAACCTTTCATTGCATTCTGCTATGCTGCATGCACTTACAGGGAGCCTGGAAAGTAACATGCTTGGTCATGTGACTCCTGGCTTTTGTCCTTTTCTTTCAGTCCTCCAGAATTACATTTTTTTAAAAAACCATTTTAAAAGGACAGGTTTATTAGGAAAGAAGAAAGGAAAAAAGAGACACTTGCATAGTGACACGCAGGCAGGGAGTAGAGCTTCCTAGAACTAGTTCTTAATGACTTCCATAGCTCCCTGCCAGGATCCTCTCACTGTCACTGGCATGTTAACCCTTTGCAAATAATTGTCAGAATAGAAATTCTTGGGGTGTCACTAAGTTTCTTCTCCTCTGTGTTTAACTAAACTGCTTCTGTATTTAAGTATTTTCCATACAAACATTTAAGCCATCTGGAATTTTTTACTTTCCCCCTAAAATTCTTGAAGCCATTACAATATTATCTACAGTTACAGTTGAATGGGGGATCCTTGTTTATGTGTCCCCTATCACAAAACATGTAACTAAATGCAGGTTCTGACTTCTCTCTAACCTAAACTTTAATTCCCTATTGGTTTCCAACAATCTCTAAAACTTCCTTGATGGCGTGCTTTGTTTGGCTTTGTGCTGAACAGCAAAGTTCAGGTAAGGTGAGAACTGGGGTGAGGGGGAGAAGGGGGTAGTTTCAGTTCAGAGACTTTGTGCCACCCATTCAATTATTTGCCTCTACTTTAGGCTTTTGTATCTTTCGGGGTGGGTTTGTTTGAGAATACAAAGAGTAATGTTCATCAGTGGCCCAAAAGAAATAAGGCTACATGCACTAAAACAAAAGAATAACCTTGACTCTTATTTTTTAAGACTTCTGGTTTACATTTCTGCATAGTATTAATCACTAGGGATCCTTGTTGTATCTGCTACAGATTATGGCGTGGAGGGTGAAAAGCCATGCAGAACTTGGAAAACTGTTGGGGGGAATAGGATTTAAAATTATGGACTAGGGCCTCCACGGTTGTGCAATGGTTGAGCGCTGCACTGTGGAGCTGTCAGCAGCGGCAGTGCGAGTTCGATGCCCGGCCAGGGAGAATCCCACATGGTGGGGCAGACCTCTCCTGCCTTACCCGCTGCTCCCCTCAGCAGTGTACTTCTGATCTGCCTGTTCTGCTCCCCACTCTGTCTCTGGTGGACCCTCTCACCGCCCCACGCCTCTGGCCTGTACCCCAGCTTGTATGTAAAAAAAAAAATAAATAAAATAAATAAAATAAAATTATGGACTAGACTGGGGCAACCAAGTGCCTCCCCCAAGATAAGTCATTAAAAGCCCTTGATTCAAATTAAGATTCTAGTTTGGATTTCTAGCAATTTTAAGTTTTCTAGTTGGAGCTCCTTGATTGTCTTTGTGGTATAAGCTAGGTGGTAGAGGGAGTACTTTCTCTCATGTGTTTTTGCTAAGTCTATTTTAAAAGCCTCTTTGGCACCATTAAATACCTTCTCAGACTGAAAATTGAATGATTGCAAACATCCATATGGAAAGACATGACTAACCTGGACAGAAGGTCTGACTTTTTTTCTCATGTGTCTCATGTTTGTTTTCAGTTGTCAAAATGTCCACAGAAGGTGGATTTGGTGGTACTAGCAGCAGTGATGCCCAGCAAAGCCTACAGTCCTTTTGGCCTCGTGTCATGGAAGAAATCCGGAATTTAACAGTGGTAAGAAAGAATGAGAAACTTTAGAAGAGTGTAAAGAGCTATGTGATGAATACCTAAGACATTTTTTATTCTTAAGTTCACTTAGTAAGACATAGCTCATTCCTGTCCTTTGGTGGAAAGTGAAAATATAATTTATTTTAGGTGAGGTAACTACATGGATTTTTTTGTATCTTAGTGGTTTCCCTTCTAGGCATGTGGCCTATAAGTGACTGCTTTGACTTAGAGCTAGTTTCATGTGATGCATATCTTTTAGAGAACACAGAAAAGCAGAGCCTTCACATTCCTTCCATAGATGTAGCTCTTTTTTTTTAGGCCTGATCTAGTGGCCCTGCCACATTTCTAGAACTTGGTCAAAACTATTGGTCAAACAGATCTGTTGTAAGCAGGCCCTCTTTCCTGGTATTAAAAAACAGGATCCGGGTTTCTCAACAGCAGAATTACTGATATTTTGGGCGAGATAATTCGTGGGTATGGGGACTGTCTTGCGCTTTGTAGGATGTTTAGTAGTATCCCTGTCCTCTATTCACTGGATGCCAGTAGCACCCCGTCTCCAGCCGAATCAAAAATATCTCCAGACGTTGGCAAATGTCCTCTTGGGGTTAAAATCATCCCCTGTTGAGAACCATTTACTTAGAAAAACCAAGTATAACCTTGATTCTTGTGGAGCTTATATCTAGTAATTATAACCAGACTCACTTATTCAGTAACTGTTTATTAAATACTTATTGAGTCAGGCACAGTGATGACTCTGAAGCAGAAAAAGTCAAAGTCAGAGCACAGAGGACATAGTTCCTTCTTGGCTGTGTTAGAAAGGCTTTAAGCAAGGGGAACATTTGTGCTGGTCTTGAATTATGAGTAGGTGTTTACCAGATGGAAAGCACATAAGCCTGTATCTTAGAGAGAAGGGCGTTCATAAAAACATGGAGGCCCAGATATGTTTAAGGGAATAGCGAGATTCAGAGTGACTGGAGGTTACTGTGTAGTAGTGGGGGTGTGGCGGGTAGGAGTAAAGTGGTATAACAATGGTAGCAGGAGATGAGACAGGTTAGAATTAGAATATTTTCATAGTATAATGTCATGTCCTTAATGAAGAATGTTCAATTTGGTATCATTTTAGCAAATACTAAAGGAGCTCTCTGTTAGATATGTCATTCCTTCTCTGAAGGTAATCGTGTCTGGGCAGTGCAGGCACTGGATTCCTTCCTAATATAGAACTTAACGTTGCAGTTTCATGGAGCTAGTGACCCTTAACCTCTGATGTACAAAGTCATTTTATTTAGTCACCCAGTAGATACTTATTATATACCACTGTGGTGATGCTAGATGCTGTGGATTCAGTAGTGAACCAGACAGACAAGATCCTTGCACTCACAGAACATATTTTCTGGTGGGGGAGATGGATGACAAACAAAATAACTACTCATTGTGATAAGTGCCCACTGACTACAGGGGGGAAAAACTAATTCATATTCTGGATGTGCCTTTGGGTCATGTTTGTTTATATGGGTGTTTTTTCAGCAGTTGAATTTGACTTGGCCTGTCTCAGCGTGGCCTGGTTTCACAGGTGAATTTCCATTGAAGTCACTTGTTTATCCTCTTCAGTCTGAAGATGGTAATTGATTTACTCTCTCAGATATGAAAGAGAAGGGAGAAGGAAAAAAGAAATTAGAAAGTCAAAAGTAGAGCATTTTATGGGTATAACCTCGTGGTTAAACTTAACAGGCTTTAGTGGTGGGCTCAGCCTGGTGTAAAACTAGAGCCCCCTGGAGATGTGGTTAGACTGGGTGTGTGGCAAGTCTGTGTTCCAGCTGGATTCAGGCAGGTGGTCAGAAAAACTCCGGAGGTTCAAGCTCAGCACTTCACTTTTTTGTATTTTATTGGACTTTTCAAAATATTATTGTTATTATGTTAAAAAAATTCTGTAACAAAACTTACTGTCCTAGCCATTTCAAAACGTATGGTTCCAAAGTGTTAAGTATATTCCGGTTGTTGTGAAACATGTCTAGGATTTTTTATCTTGCAGAACTGAAATTGTAGACCCATTAAACAACTGCCTTTCCCCTGTCTTCTCAGTCCTTGATAAACACCATTCTACTTACTCTATGAATTTGACCACTGTAAGTGGTCCAGTCTTATAGGCAGAATCATACAGTATTTGTCTTTTTGAGTTTATTTCATATAGCAATACTATCGTCAAGATTCATCCACATTGTAGCATGTAGCAGGATTACCTTTTAAACCTAATAATATTCCACATTCATGGGTATATACCACATTTTATTTATCCGTCTATCTGTCTGTGAACTTTTAGTTTGTTTCTGTTTCTACTTCTTAGCTCTGCAGCATAATGCTGCAGTGAATGCGGATGTTCTGTTATCTCTTTGAGACCCTGGCCTTTGATTTTTATTCTCCTTGGTTTAATTTTCATTTTGATTGCCAACAAAGCTGACGAACTTTAGTACCTAGACAGCTACTCCTTCAGAGGTTAGAAGTAGATTACTTTCAGGGATTCAATTTTATTTATGTTTGGTGAATAAAGAGAAAGAACAATAAGGAGGAAAATTGTCTTTTAACATTTTTCTATTGATGACTAGAATTTTCTTCCTGTGTACCTTTGAAAAAGACCCCTAGAACAACATTTGGCATGTAATAATTGATGTATCTAATATATATAATAAGTAAACATAATAAGTATTTGCATGAATCAGAACCCTTCTCCTTCAGATTTAGTGCAGAGCAACATCATTGCCAAGTTTGAGTGAGAATGCAATCCAATATAATTGGGGTGATTTCCCCTCCTCTTTGTAAGACTCTTTTTTCCTCTCTGCCTGTGGTACATGAAGGCATTGACTGCACCTCTGCCTGTGTAACATGACCGGGTACTTTAGCATTTAGTCAGTGCCCTTCATAATTCAGCAGCACTTGGAACTACACTTCCCTCAGATATGTCAAGCCCCTTTAGGTTGACATTTAAAAATATCTTAATAGATTTTTTGAAAGTCTGTGTGTTCAAACTAGCCAAACATGAGTAGGACTTAGGAGACTGTGCATATAGACTATTGTCTCTCTCAGACTGGGACAAAGATTGTTCTCAAAAAAAGTAATTGAAGTTTGCTAGATCATATATTTCATGATGTTTTGAAAACACTGACCCCTGTCATTTTGATCTAGGTTCTGCAAAAGCAGTCTTTATCTTTCATCTCATCACGCTGTTCGCTCTTAAAAGCTCTCTAATTGTCCGTAAGTCTAGGTGGTGGTCAGCGGCACTAAAGTCATATGAAAATCATATGAAAATTTACTAAAAATCATATGAAAATTATTATATTCCAGGGTGATTGTGTGAAATACCATATTCCTGCTCAGCAGAGCTCTGAGAACAATAATTGACAGACTTCTTGGCACTAAATTTTACCCCATTTGATATCTTTGACAGTGAGGAAGATAAAGCTTCCTTTGTCTTTTTGGGGGGCAGGTGGCAATGGCAACAATGCTGACTCTTGAAAAGAGAACTAATTTTCCCTTAACTTACTTTCTGCATCCTATTCAGTCATCAGTTAGCTGCAATTTGATGCCTAGGTCACTTTCTTTTAATTGCCAATTATATCTTTTTGTTCTTTTGGTGCCACCAGGTTAGACAGTGACTTTATTAACATTACAGTCAAGTCAGACATTTATTTTAACAAGAACTTGGTGGTGGAGGTTGGTGCTGTTGGTTCCTTTCTGAAGATAAGTGCTTCTCCAACTTGATTGTCTCTATGAACCACTTGAGGGTCTTGTCAGAATATAGATATTGATTTAAGTAGGTTTGGAGTTGAACCTGAGAGTCTGCATTTCTTTTGAGTTCCCAGGTGATGCCTTAGGCCATCAAAGGCAGCGGTCCTAATCCTCACTGTGGACCAGTTATCAGGGGAGTTTAGACAAAACATGATGCCAGGACTCCACCCTCCAGAGTTCCTGATTCAGTTAGTCTGGGGTAGAACCAGGCATCGCGTTTTTCAAAAGTTCCCTAGGTAATTCTAATATGCAGCCAAGGTTGAGAATCACTGCTTTTGAGATGATTAGAATCTTGATTTTGCCAGGGTGCCTTAGAAAAGATTTCTCATCATTATTTGAAACTCTGGATGTTCTGTAGTGCTGTGTGAGGCCCATTGACTTTGCTTTGGCTCTGAACTTTCATTGAGTAAATTCAGACTTTTTGAAACTTGGCAGTTTCAGATGGCAGCATTTTAAATGTAGCTCTTTGAATGTGGTCAGAAGCACTAGAATGTTCTGAAAGAGGACCTACTCTTTCACCTTGTTGATATCACTTCTAAGAGTAAAAAAGAAAAAGTCAGTTATGTGTCCATTGTTCCTCCACTTAGATCAGCATCAGAAGTTAAATATTACATCAGTTGCATAGTTGCCAATGACAAGGGGGCATTGAATTAAAAGCCAAGTTAGTGGACCTCAGTCTGCTGATAGTGAAAGGGCTCCCCTCTCCAATAGCCCTTATTATAAGCCCTTATATGTGACTGGAAAGCCAGCATGAGATTATAGAAAACTGGGCTATTGTCTACAATAATGAAACACACATCCTCACCCACATCTAAAGATACACTTTTCACACACTGTCTCATGAGATCTTGAGGTTTAGGGATCGTGAGAAAGTTTCTTGCAAAAGAAAAGGATTGGGAGTGAGGCTTAGAACAGAGCTTTTTGTAAAGTTCTGCCTCTTGTTTATATCTTTCCATGGTGAGAATGATATAATCTCTTTATCTTTGACTCCTTGTTGCTTGATTAAAGAATAGTATGATAGAAATTCTGAAAGTAATATTTTACTCTTTCGAATTAGACCAGGAAGTTTTTTTTTTAATCAGCTCTGAGCTTTGGTTAAGTCATTTTAGAACATTCTTGTGGAAATTATATTAAATAACCAAGCCAAATGAAAGCACACTGGCAAGAGAGCTAAATCTTGTGGTTATAATCTTGTGCTGTATATATCATCCTGGGAGGCCTTCCAAAGGAATTATCATCCCTAGTATTCTCTTTGACATTTCTGTTTAGCAGTATCATTTTGTGTGATATGCCATGCAAGAAGGAAGATCTTTGATTCCTGTGGTAAAATATTTTTTAAATCCCTTTAAGGTATGGCCCCAACCCAGCAGTTCCTGTTCGCTGCTCCCCTCTGTGGTCAGGTCATATATCTAAAACTTACTATACAGATCATAATTTTTGTGTTTCTGTGCTTCTGCATATGCTGTTCCTTGATGTGAATAACATCCTCTTACTTTCCCAACAAGCAAATTTGTAGCACCCCTTAGACCCAATTCGGATGTCAGCCCCTTTGTGGAACATTTGCCAACTCTTATCACTCACTCCAAATCCCCCCCTACTCCCCCATCACCAGCAGGTTTTTCTCTTCTTTGTGTCCCCATGGGATTTTATAGCCTTACTTTGGTATAGGTTAAGGGATTACAGTGTTTAATATGACAAACTCTAACAATTAAACTACAAGCTGTTTGAAGATAAAAATAGATAAGCATCTTTCACATAGTGGTAGGTATCATACATTTGCTGTTAGTTGAGTTGCTTGATGACTAAATTGAAGAGAGAAAATAAGAATAGAAAGAATGTACCCTACTGCCTCCTTTGGTGAAATTTTCATAAACTGGACTTCAAAACCTCTGCCACTCTAGGGTTAGTTTTAGTAGAGGCTTCATGGAAAATGTTAATTGCTAATTGGGAAAAAAGAAAGATAAAAAATTGGTGTTGGAAGTTTGTAGAGGTGATTGAGCAGCAGGGCAACTTACTGGGTATGTGTGGAGAAATGAGGTGTGTGTGTACCTGCTGTCCTAATGGTTGCTTTTCCTTGTGTAATCAGTAAGTGGATTCTGGGAAGACTTGCAATGTTTTTCCAAAATATCCCATTGCCACCTTTGACACAGAGTTGAGGTGTTCTGTTGGCCTTGGAAAGGAGAGTTAATGGTGCATGTTAATTACACCAAATCTCAAATAGTGGCTGCTCCTTCCATAATGTGATGATGCAATTCCCAGGTGAGCATATTGGATTTGGTGAGTCACATTTCAGACCACTTATAGAATCAATCATTTGACACCTAGTCCCAGTAGAGATTTTGCTGATTTTAGCTAATCTGCCGTTGCACTTTTCTCTTCATTGCCTCTCAGAAACCCGAAATTGATTTTTATTTCTAGAATTGCATCCATCATTGGGCCTGGATTTAAATATCATAGTATTAAAATAAAACAAAGAAGGACTTAAATTGCAAATAACTGAGGAGTACTCGTCAAAAACCCTTTTCCTAAATCCTATCTGCAGTAAATTATGTGCCAGCTCTGCTCCTAAGAGGCAGCTGATAAATTCACCCTCATCCTTTTCCATGTTCCTTCTACTCCCACCCCCACCTCAGGTCAAATTTTAGAGACAAGACCTTTGCTGCTGTGATGAGAAAGGAGCCTCGTCTTTTATTTCTGGTGTCAGGTTAGTGCAAGGGTCAGAAGTAGCCATTACCTACTGGCTGAAGACAATTGTCAGTCTCGGTGGTCAGGTGCTGTTGGCAGTTGCCCTTATAATCCCTGAAGAAGAGTTGGAAATTTAGAGGAATCCCACAGAGGCAAAAGTAAACTTTCTTGGGGGTTGGGGGGAGGGGGGAGAAGACTCCTGTACTGTACCTTTGTATTGCCCTGGCAGAAAATCTGATATTGTTTCTGGGCTACTTTTCATGAGAACACTATTTCAAGCCATCAAAGTTTATCCTAAAATCCTTTAATACTTGAAGTTATGCATTGGTAAAGAAAAATTTTGCTCTGGAAATTGTATTTTCTTCTTTTCATCTGTACCTCCTCTCCTACCATATTTCCCAAAAGGAGGCATGAAACCCATTGGTGTATTTCCTCCTGTCTTTTTGTGTGCTATTGGTTTTTCCCACCATGAATATATTTGTTGTTGCTCATTTCAGAAAGATTTCCGAGTACAGGAACTCCCACTGGCTCGTATTAAGAAGATTATGAAATTGGATGAAGATGTGAAGGTGAATCCACTTTCATTTTTGTTTACATTAATGCTAAAGCAATGGATAGATTATTGCTCATTTTGCTAGAGCTCAACGTTTAATTAAACAAAAGTGGAAAAACTCTTATTGCCTATTTTATTTGGGTCTTGTGTAATGTTACGTGGGCTGAAACAGAATAGTTTTAATTATTATATGGCATATCTTTGAAAATTAGAGATACTCTGTTTTCTAGATGTTGAAAAGATGCTGCTTTTTGCTTTTGAATTACCTAATTCTTTTCAACGTGTGATATAAACATGTATCATCAAATCAGTAGGTGCCATCTTCTTAGCATCTTACTGCAACTTCTGGTTTGTTGATCTGAACTCTAAGAAATGTTTAATAGTGATACTCTAACTTTTTGACTTGTGAGTTGTTTTATATGAATTACTCTTGCGAGAGGATTTACTTGGGGGTGACTACTTCTGTATTCCTAGGCATCCACCTGCAGTTATGGCTCCACGAAAAGAACAGCTGTTTTCCCTTACCATTCAAAATCAGTTGTCTCTTGTGTTTGTAGAGAACGCTAATAGCTCATAGCAGTCTTTCTTTTTAGCTCATTTCTTCCTTATAGAACCTCTGCAAGATTTGATAGAATAAGAATTATTAGTTCCATTTTATGGATGGGAAATAGACACGAAGGTTAAGTGACTTACAATCCCAGTTCTCATCTTCTGTGTCCCTAACTCCAGCATTCTTCCCAAAGTTCTGTCCTGCATAGACTGCCTCACCAAGGGTGCAGAGCCTTGTTTGACCAAGAGCTTAAACTTTTTTTTTTTTGGTAAAGATTTATTTATTTATACATACAAGCTGGGGTTACAGGCCAGAGGCGTGGGGCGGCGAGAGGGTTCACCAGAGACAGAGTGGGGAGCAGAACAGGCAGATCAGAAATACACTGCTGAGGGGAGCAGCGGGTGAGGCAGGAGAGGTCTGCCGCGCCATGTGGGATTCTCCCTGGCTGGGTGTGGAACTCACATCCTGCGCTGCCGACAGCTCCACAGCGCAGCGCTTAACCGCTGCGCCACCAGGGAGGCCCCCAAGAGCTTAAACTTTGAAGTAGACACGGCAAGGCAATTACTTGAGCACTCACTATGTACCAAGCCCTGTCCTGGATGCTTTTATGTATCTCATTTGACTCCCCCAACACTGGAAAAGTTGCCCTCTTTTTCAGAATGTGATAAATAAAGCCCCAAAGGTTGGGAAACCTGGGATTTTACCTAAATTCACTGACTTTCAAACTCATTATCTTTCCCACATTGTCTCTGTGGATTAGAACCTAAACTCTGCCTCTTATATCTTTGGGCACATCATTTCACTGCTCCTAAACCCCGGTTTCTTTGAAAGGCTAATATAAGAGTAAGAAAATGCGTGGTAGGTGCTAGATAAGTAAGTATTCCTTTCCCCTCTTCCCTCCTTCTGCCTGTTAGCTTTGTCCCTATGTATGGATTTATTTTACCTGGGAATCTCTTAAGGTTACCACCTTTCCAGCCCTTGCCCCATAGTCCCATGGCAGGACATGAGGCAAGAGCAGACAGACTGGTTTGAACTGCTTGCTGATGATTGACAGGGAGGGCCTGCATCTGTTGCAGATGATCAGTGCAGAAGCTCCTGTGCTCTTTGCCAAGGCAGCCCAGATTTTTATCACAGAGTTGACTCTTCGCGCCTGGATCCACACAGAAGACAACAAGCGACGAACTCTACAGGTAATATTGTAGACTTATATTGGGTGACTGCTTCTCTTGTATGACTTTGGACCAAAGTAATTTTTGTTACAAGCTGACATGTGTAATTGTCTGTTGGGAAGCAGATATAGCTTATAGCCGTGACAGTATTTCCCCAAGAACCTTAATTTCTGATTCTGTCATGGTTTTCAAAGCTCAAGCCCTCACTATAAACAGAGGCTAAACTGATACTTATCTATTTCCAGATGTAAACAACTTTTGATAGGAGGCCTCAGGAAAGAACAGTCAGTTTAATTAACATCATTAGCCACCGGCCTTACTCTGTCTGCCTTCCTAGGAATCTTTTCCTTCTTCGTTTTCATTTTCTTTTTATTTTGATTCAGCAGATCAGCATTCTTGTTGTATGAAGATCCTTTGGTCATTGACTCTCTAGAGGGCTTCTCAAAAGCCAGACCCTTGAGCTCTGGGAAAGGTGGTCCAGATGTAAGAGGAAGGGTGTGTCAGGTACAAGGCAGTGATGGTATCTTGAAAGTCTCCTGACAGTAACAGTCAACAAAGTGAATAATTAATTGTTCCTCTTGTTTCCTTTTACCCCTAAAATTGAAAATGCATGTGTTTATTTACTTTTTCTACAAATATTCATTGAATACTTAACTTGTCAAATGCTGTTCTAGACTTGGGGGATTAATAATCAAAATAGACAAAAGTCCCCACCCTTGGGACTTTTGCTACATTCTAGTTCAGCAACACATTGGGAACTTACTTCATGCTCCCATAAATGTCCATGAGTCTAGAGAGATTCAGTTAAAACTTCCTTCAAGATCAGTTTAGGTTAAAAAATAAAGGGGGCAGAATACTTGAACAGGCCCTTCAAATAAGAAGATATACAGATAACAAGTACGCATATGAAAAGGTATACAACATCACTTCTCATCTGGGGAACACAGATTAAAAGCACACCCACTCTAGTATGGAATGGTTAAAATAAAAAATGGTTAAAATAAAAACCAGTGCCAGTGAGGAAGTGGAATGACTGGAACTTGTATGGCTGGTCAGAATTTAAAGCAGTACCATCACTTGAAGATTCTTTGGCGCTTTCCAATGTAGTTTCTGTGACCTAGCTATTCACCCCAAAGTGTAAGAGTCTTCACTCTTGTGTAAGAGTCCTCCTGACAACCTTATTTATAATAGCCCCAAACTGGAAATCCATCAAAGTGGGAATATGTAAACAAATTAATATATTCATAAGATGGATTACTGCTCAACAGTAAAAACAAATGATTGATCCATACAACAACATGGATGAATCTCAAAAATACTGTGTCAGGCGAAAGCAACCAGAGGGAAAGAAGTTGCAGCGCTTCATCACTGACTGTGGCGCTAGATACTCAGGGCTGTGGTTGCTCGGCTTGGGGGCGGCTGGTCGACGGGAAAGAAATGAAAGGAAACTTTTTATTTTCTTACCTGGGTGAGAGCTACCTGGGTGCCTATGTTTATTAAAAATTTATCAAGCTGTGTTTTAGATTTCTGTATTTTACTGAATATGAGTAATTTAGTAAAATGTTAGCATTAAAAAGGGCAAAATAAAAATGTTAAAAGTAGCGATTTAAATACAGCTTTATTTCCAAAACACTGTAGAACCCTTGCGTGTATGTTTGGAGGTGATTATTTTTTTCTTTTTTTTCCCCTTCATTCCATCTATAGTTAGCCGTTTCGATAACTTGAGTAGGTGACATCATCAAGAATGTGATAGTATATCGTGCTAATCTTAAGAGTCCTGGCACCCTTAAGATGTGCCCGGCTTCGGTTGGGAGGGTTTATTATCAAGTTGGTGGTTGGCAAGAAGGGTGGACTAGAGGTTTGCATTTCAGTGGCTTGAGGCCATCTGACAAGTGAAGGAAAAAGCAGAAAATTTCCATCCCCTCCTGTTTTGTCTGATGAGTCACCTTCTCTTAAAAGGTGATGTGTAGAGGTTGCTAAGGATTTCTGTTATTATGTTGACTTATCCCCCCACCATTTTATTGTGAAAAATTTCAAACATGAGCATCACTTATAGGGAACACCTAAGGCTCACAAGCTAGATCCTACCATTAGCATTTTACTTGTTTTATTTCCATACGGGTCCCTCTGTCAAGTAAGCTATTTTTAAATGTGTTTCAAAGTTTATTTTCCACTAAATACTTCAACATGCTTTTTGTTCACTAGAGTTCACTATTTTCTCTTTTGCTTTAAAATTTTCATACCATGAAGTACACAAATCTTAAGTATACATATGCGTGTTGGTTTTTAGTAAGAAACTTTTTAAAAGATTATTTAAAGCAGGGGAATGTCACTCCTAGAAAGAACCCAGCAGAAGGCAGGCCTCAGTTTCAGTATCATTAGTTAGCCGACTTCTATGTTCTCTACACGCCTGCCCCTGTCTAGTCTGGTCACTTCACATTTACAATATTCACATCACATTAAAGAAGATTAAAATAATAAATTTAATAATATGATTTCGAATTCCAAAATAAAAACTGTATCCTTGTGGGAGCTAACATATATAGATCTAATGACTAGAAAATGTTGCCAAAAGTTAATGAATTAGGATTTCAGCCAAGAGATTCACAATATACTATTTTTGAACCAAAAATCAAAATATTTACAACTTTAAGAAGGTTATGAGATTGTATGACAGCATAGCCTTGCTGACCACAGAATGACCCGAAACCTGCCCGTGGCGATTGCTGAATTTGTACACACCTAGCGGGAGGACGATCATTTAACAATCATGGCTCCCACTTTGGAGCGGGGTACTAGTTGCCAGAGGCTTGATCTCCAGTTTGTAGAGCATGAGCTGCACATCTTTCTTCTGTGTTGATGTCCGCCCATCACGTCTGGTCACACTGGAAGCAGTTCTTATTCTGCTTTTTTCAGCTATAAACTTGACCATGGATATTCAGTTTGGCTTAAAAGTCATGCTCTTACCTTACTTGTAGCTTGGAAGGTACAAAGCCAGGTGAACTCATTTCCCCCCGGTCTGATTTTTCACTGTGCTTTTCTTTGTTCCAGAGGAATGATATCGCCATGGCAATTACAAAATTTGATCAGTTTGACTTTCTCATCGATATTGTTCCAAGAGATGAACTGAAACCTCCCAAGCGTCAGGTGAGCTGGGAAGACTTTGCTGCTGCTGACTGAAGAGCACCTTGTACACCAGTGTCAAATACGCTCCTTTTCCTCCCTCAGCACAGTCATTTGCTATTCCTTTTGCTCCTCCTTCTCTAGACCAGACCCATCCTTAACATCTCCTTCTGTTTCTCATTTATGGATACTTTTAACTCACTGCCTCTGAGGTGGTATTTTAATGAAAACAGACAAAATGAAAATTAAAAACTTCAGTTATGAATAGTGATGTGAAGCTCATTTCAGATATCTTAGGATGTCTCTCACAGTTCTTAATCTGGTGTGGGGGTGTATTCCCAGGGAGTTAGAGATTGTAGATCTTCAAGGAGTGGCTTGCTTCTCTGAGTGCCCAGTGGTGTTTGGAGTGAGTGGGCCTTGGTTTTTCCTTACTCTAGTTTCTCTATATAGTGGTTCTCTATATAGGGCACTGGTTACACGTTGAGTCACCTGTTAGGGTTTAAAAAATACCATTGCCCAGGCTCTACCCCACACCAGCTGAATCAGTCTGTGAGGGAGAGGACCCAGGCATCAGTACTTTCGAAAGTTCCCCAGATGCTTTCAGTGTGCATCTAAATTTGAGAACCACCACTTAAACCGTTTTCTAAGCTATCATGAGAAAGAATGTCCATTTCTGCCTTTCCCTCTCTTCTGCCTGCCCCTCTCCATGCCGATTGTTTTCAGCACCTTGGGTGCATACAGCTCTGAACTGGAATCGTAGTGGACCCTTGTCCTGTAGAGCTCATTGTTTTATGAGATTGCATGACTCACTAAGAGTAGTAGAAACACTTGGGGAATAGTGACCGTCTGGCAAGAGCAAACTGTACCTTGTTCTGCTTGCTTTATATTGCTAATACAATTGTGTTTTTAATGAATTATTTCTAGTATGTTATCCTTAGAATTATTCAGTGATAACCATTCTCCCATGCTGTCTTATATTTCTAACCAGTCAGAGAGTATAGACGTGGGCATCCTAAAGGACGTTTATGATCCTGACCCTGCCTAGGAGCCTATGGACTAGCAAATCCCTGTCACCTCCTTACTAGAGCAGGCGCCTCACTGCGTCTCCGTCCTTTCTGGGCAGTCTTTGCTACTGTAAACATCCTTGACTGGAAGCTGTAAGGTGTTCAGAGGAGCTTTCAGTCGGATGTTTACAGCGGCAGGCTGCCACGGTCGTCCCTGGCTGTGCATCACCTTTGAGACATTGCAGGGTGTGCCCATGGCCTCAGTTCCTCCTCTTGGGGTGCTTCCCTCCTCCCCGAGACGTCACTACAGCAAGAACTCAGACCACTTCTCTTCCTTCAGAACAAATGAAACCACACACCTGCACTCCTTGTTGGAATTTGTTTCGGAAGCTCCTTTTAAAAACCAAGTGTTGAGCTTTGTGACAAAATCAGGCCTTGCTCAACACTTGTTGTGCTAACTCCTGCTGCTTCTCTGTGGGCGGTCTGCTGAACCAGCTGCCTGGAAGGAATGGTCATGTCCTAGCCCTTTCTCCAAAGTCCTCAGTGCTTCACTCTCTCAGGGTGTCAGCTCCTTGTTCCATCCTAGTCTGACCCAAAGTGCTGTGATCATCTTTTAGAGCATGTCTAGCTGAAGCAGCTCCTTGCTGCCTGCATTCAGTTCTTTGTGGGTGTTCAGGCCATTGATCGGCGTCCTATTCAGGACAGCTGCTGCCTGGCCTTTGAAAGGTTGAGATTGCTAAAAGCTGGCTTGAAGTTCTAAGATAGCACTTTTAATCCTCTGTAGACATGAAGTTTTCCCAAGCTCCAAATTGCCTGGCATTTCCTTCAGTCCTTTAAAAGCGCCTACTCTCCAAAACTCACCCTTTCTGGAGGAGGCAGCAGCTCACTCTTGCTACTGAAACAGCTGCACTTTTTTCCAACCTAGGGCTGGCTGCACAGCACTGTAGTGATGGCCGTAGGAGGTGATGCTGCTCTTCTCTGGTGGTGGTTGTTAGTCTCCACTTCTGAGGCTGCTACAAGACAGGCCCCGGGTCTCCCTGGTGGCGCAGCGGTTGAGTGCTGGGCTGTGGAGCTGTCGGCAGCGTGTGATGCGAGTTCGACACCCAGCCAGGGAGAATCCCACATGGTGCGGCAGACCTCTCCTGCCTTGCCCACTGCTCCCCTCAGCAGTGTATTTCTGATCTGCCTGTTCTGCTCCCTACTCTGTCTCTGGTGAACCCTCTCACTGCCTCACACCTCTGGCCTGTAACCCCAGCTTGTGTGTATAAATAAATAAACCCTAAAAAAAAAACAAAAAAAGAAAAAAAAAACAGGCCCCCTGGTCGGGGAGGCCATTGCCGAAACTGGGCAAGTGCCCCATTCTGGATTGATCCAGTCAACTGGAGATTGTTTTGGCACTTTGGATGATGTTCCACTGCTGGGGAAAGGAACTAGCCAGAAATACTGAATTGTGGATCTAAGGCCCTTGACATCTCAGATGCTTAGGAATTTCTCTTGTTCTTCAGGAAAGCAAGTAAAGATTATTGCAAAACAGAAGGTAGTCGAGGCCTGACTTCTACCCCCACTAAAGCTATGAGTTGAAAGTTCCTGCCCATTGAAATGTCATTTTCTCTTCACCCATTTCTTTAAATCAAGCATAATCATTCCCTTGCCAGCTTGACCGTCATTGGCAGAATAATGAATCTTTGTAATGTAGAAGAACCTTAGAGATGATTCCTTACATTCCAGTGATTCGATAACAGTTATGCCTTGTCCTAAAAACACACACCTAGGTACCTCAACTTGAATCCTGCAGTGTCCAGGACACTGCCCAGTTGACTCACAATTCAAGAGGGTATGGAAGACATGGGGAATGAAGACACTTTCCCTGCTCTCACAGGTTTTGACAGTGGGTGTTTTGGGTTTTGAGAGGAGTATTTAAAGGGTTTGCTTTTTGTCTGGTAACAAGAGCATGCTCACTTGCACATCAGCTGCAGTCAGGAATAACTGGAGACAGAATAATCACACGTCAGGGCTAGGAAATGGCCAGTGTCTCCCTGCTGTTGGCTTCCACAAGTTGTTTCTGAGGGCTTGGTCCTCTATATCCTTTTATCACCCAAGAGCTTTTCCAAGTTAGGTCTGGACTATATTGATTGATTTTTCTTTTTTAAATAAATTGGGAAGGGATATCTCAATGGAAAATAAAATACACTGAGCTTATTTTAAGAGCTTTGAAAAGAGCTGTCAGTCTCTGCTTTTTGGCTACGGAGGGTATCTGTATTTTATGTCTGCTGGAGCCAAGAGCTAGTTGATAGGCTGACCTTTATAATGGGGAGAAGTTGGAGCTGAAGTGGAGATGACATTGTCACTGTAAGTTGTCCTGGAAACTGAGACTGAGATGAAATTGAAAAGGAGACTACCTTTTCTTGGCATAAACTTACCCAGGGTTAAAACTGTTTGGATCCGAAGCACGGAATACATTAACTTAGAAAGTTGGTTTATGTTTAAGAACTAGGTTAGAAACCCAGAATGTTGAAAGTGTCAGCCCAAGCCGAGTGGTTGACAGTTGGGGAACCCTGTCATGCAGAGATCTGAGTTTCTCAAAGACTGTAGATGATCAGTTCATTTCAGTGTCCTGGTTCCCATTCACCAGGCAAGCAAAAGAATTCCCTGTTCTACAGGGAAAATGAGCTTCTCCCTACACTGTGGCCTCAGAATCTTAGAGGTAGCAAAAGAGAATTTAGGAACTCTTTTCTACTTGTAACAGCTGTTGGGTTCAAGAAACTTGTCATTGCTACCAACTTGAGTTATAAAAAAGAAGTACTTTCTTACCTCCACCTGTCTGTCTGGCTCTATAAATCCATTCATCATTCAATAAGCACTTATTGAGTGCCTTCAAGGGAGTAGATAGTAGGAACATTAGGGAGCAAGAAAGAGCTAGGGTTGCCCTCGGAGGGTTCCATTCTAGCAGGAAAGGCAATGAGTTTAATAAGCTCAATAGGTTTAATAAGTACAAAAACGTGTCATGAGGAAAGGACTATGGAAGCACAGATCAGGGCAGCTCACTTAGTGAGGAGATGGAAACAGTGTCAGCTCTGTAAATGTCACTTTGGGGAGCTGGAGGCAGTCCACAGAATGTAAGAAGTGTATTTCCCTCTTTCCTTGAAACTGGCAAACTTAGCCCAGAACAAGAGCGTAAACTTAGTCATATTTTTGTCAGCCCAAGTGGTTGTATGTTTTTGTTGTTTTTGTTGTCCCAGGCAGGGGCACCGTGTGTCACTGGGCCCTCCGGAGCAGACGCCGACCTCTGTGTCAGGGGTCAGGGACTGACCAGCTCTGGACCCTGAGGCTGTAACCATGCTGTAGTGTGTGTAAACATCCTACACTCTCAGCTGTGAGCTCAAGGTGGCTGGGAGAGGGTTGTTTACTCCTTCTGCCATGGAAAACATCAGCTGAAGAAGGAACAGTCTCTTCACCCTGCAGGTCGGACAGAATGTCACCTCCCTAGTCAGCCAAGGCAGCACCCCAGCGGAGAGCTGTCCCTCAGGCCCCCTGGGTTGCGCTTCTGTGGCTAAGTACAACCAGAACCAGAGGTGACGCTGGACAGAAGTGGCTCTCAGTGACCTCAGAACCCTTAATGTGCTGTGAAAAGCTGGGCATTTGCCCACCAGTGCTCTAGATCCTGACATTTGAATTTGAAATACCAACCCAGGAAAAAAGCTCTGTTTCCCTTTCCCCTGCTTTGTCCCCTGCGAGGTGGTGGGAACAAAATAAGGCAAGTGCTGGCTGACTGGGAGCTCGGGAGCTGGCCTGTGAGCATGAAGTTCGGGTAGCATCTTCCCAGTGCTTGCAATTAGCACTGTTCTCAGATCACAGGCCTTGACAGCGTTTACTGACAAGCACTGCTGGTGCGTGGTTTTTAGTTACGGTAATTATTTGCCCATTTGCAACTCGTCACGCAATGGGTGATTACTCTGTACTTCAGAAAATTGGCTGTATATTTTGTGAAGCCTATGGAATCTGTTATTTTTAGTTTGATTTAGCACAACTGGTCTCTTCGAGTTCCACTTTCCCTTGGCTTCAAATGTGGAGAGCTCAGCATTCAGCAGGCAACTGCGCAGAGCCAGTTTGGGGGAAGAATGGAAATTCACTGTGGTGGCTGCTGAGTCAGTTCTTTTCTTCTTACCTGCCTCTCTTTCTACCCCACAGGAGGAGGTGCGCCAGTCTGTGACTCCTGCCGAGCCTGTCCAGTACTACTTCACGCTGGCTCAGCAGCCCACTGCTGTCCAAGTCCAGGGTCAGCAACAAGGCCAGCAGACCACCAGCTCCACAACCACCATCCAGCCAGGCCAGATCATCATCGCACAGCCACAGCAAGGCCAGGTTTGTGAGCTGTGGAGGGTGCCCGTCCCCATGCCTGCCCTTCAAGACAGCACCTCTTACATTTAGATGGGGAGAGCAGGACGAGGGCAGAGCGGCAAGTTAGAGTACTGGGTTTGAAGTCTGGAAATCTGGGCCTTTCCCCACTGGGGTGATGTCACCCTAATCTCTCTGGTCCCTAATTCCCTCATGGGTCAAATGAGGAAAGTGCTGCAGTGGACAAGATCCCTATGAGTTTTAAAATTTTAGAAGGAAAAATATCTCAGTAATGGGCCTATGGATGGTGGCAGCATCTCCGTAGAAGGTATTTTAAGTGGACTCCAGGCCTGCTGTCTGTGTGCTTAAACCAGAATTGGAATTTGTACCTGTAGTGGGGAGACCAGGCGTCATCATCATCCCGCACACCACCTGCCTTTCTCCCCATCCTTCTCTATTCCACCATATTTGTATCAAGTGACTTTTTACAATAGTAATCAGAAGATTCTTTCACTGCTCATGAGAGCGGTAACATTTACATTTGTCGGGCCACCCTGGTGGCGCAACGGGTTAACCGCAAGCTATCCAGAGCCACTGCAGTACGAGTTCGATACCGAGCCAGGGAGATTCCCACATGGCGCTGCATGGCGCTCCCTCTCCTGCCTCGCCCACTGCTCCCCTCAGCAGTGTACTTCAGTTGATCTGCCTGTTATGCTCCCCGCTCTATCTCTGGTGAATCCTTTCACCACCCCACACCTCTGGTCTACCCCCCAGCTTGTATGCATAAATAAATAAATCTTTTTTAAAAAATTCACATTTGTCAGGGATCATGAGAGACTGCAGAGACCTCCGTTTTCTGGGTTCTGAATCCAGATTCCCAGTTTCAGGTCTGGTCATTAATTTATTCATCAAACTTTGAGCATCCTCTATAGATAAAATCCTATGTTATGTGTTGGGACATAACATGAATAAAACAGTCCCTGTTGTTAAGCACTTATAATTAGGACTGCAAATACTAAAAGATGATACCACTATGTGAGAAGTATAAGATATTCTTGGGATTGTGTCGGGGGCCTTAGGAAAGTACCTCGGAAGGCATACCTAACAAAGATGTGAGGGAGGTGGTAGGAGAGAATGTCAGAGAAGGTTCCCTGAAGGGAATGATACAAGTCTTAGAGGGGATGGTGGAAGTTTATCAAATAAAGAGGGGAAGGCGGGCTTTCCCAGCAGAGCGCACAGCAAGCACACAATAAGCAAAGGCTTAGAGATGAGAAACAGCACAGGGAGTGGTGGGAAAGGGTAGTTAACGTAGGGAAACATAGTCTAAAAAGATAGAAAGAGGACATATCCTAGGTGACCTTGTCTATTCCAGTAAGGAGCAGAATTTGCTTAGAAGAAAAAAATTGGGGTGGAGATAGATTTAACTATTAATTAGGGGGGCCTCCCCAGTGGCACAGCGGTTGAGCGCTGCGCTGTGGAGCTGTCGGCAGCGGTGACGCGAGTTCGACGCCCGGCCGGGGAGAATCCCACATGGTGCGGCAGACCTCCCCTGCCTCGCCCACTGCTCCCCTCAGCAGTGTACTTCTGATCTGCCTGTTCTGCTCCCCATTCTGTCTCTGGTGAGCCCTCTCGCCGCCCCACGCCTCTGGCCTGTACCCTAGTTTGTATGTATAAAAAAAAAAAAAACTATTAATTAGGACTTTAGGGTTTATTTTCTGCTCATTCTTTTTATCCGTGTAACAGAAATCTATTGAGTGCTAGCTCTTGGCCGTGCTCTGTGCTAGGCAGAAAGGGTTCAGGGCTGATCACAGCCGCTCCTGCCTCCGGCATTCGCTGTGCTGTAATGACTGCAGGACCTTCTCTGGCTAATGCCTGTGCCTCAGTAGTGGTGAGAGCGTCACCTGCCAGAGGTTTTATCCCTTTGCAGAGTGAACTAAGGAATGGTTCTGATTGGCCTATGGTCCTAAGATGCTCATGGCTATTGCGTCCTGAGAGTAGGGCACACCATAGGGGATTCGACAGCTGTCATGCTAACACAAGCCCTCATTTTCCTGAGATGATTTGGAAATACCTCAGAAATCCTCTTGGGAAAATTGAGTTGATACAGTACAGTGATGAGTTGGCACTATGCATTTTTTTTAGTCAGCGAGAATTTCATCTCTCCTCTGCCATCCCAGACTGCTCAGCTTGGAACTGATAAGGCTTGTGGAAGGATGGTGACGTTGGTCTCTCCCAGCATCTCCCAGTGATTATTTCACTGTCCTGCTGGTTCAGGTGGCCTTGTGCTTGTGCTGTGTCATCCCTCTCTGGGCCTGTCAGTAGCAATGGCTCTTTCAAGTTGAGTGCAAATGTCCTTTGCCGGCCAGACTACATGTTAATGTGGGAAGGAGAGCATATCTTGGCACAGTGACTCTTGTGTTGTCTTTCATAAAATCAGAAACATTCCTAGATGTTTTCCCAAATAGGCCAAGTTGAAAATCGTGTTGTGAGAACAGGAGCTATTTCCTCTTGTCCTAGCCCACTGCTTATATTTTTGCAGAGCTCCTTGTCATCTTGCTTCCCTCTGCTTCTCCAGTTTATAGTAATTTCTCCTTACCTGGTAATTCCTTGAGTCTCATCTGTAGTTCCCAGAACATAGTCCCTCCCCTTGCACCTTTAGAAGCATAGCCCTGTGCCGTCCAAATGTAAGCTCCGCAGACTGGCAGCATCAGCTGAAGCCCATGGCTCATTGAGATGCTCAGAATTCTTATTGAGGTGATTCTTAATTCACATGGGGAAAGGTCATATCCAAATTGGGGGTTGGGGTGTGGTGCCGCCTTCCTTGCACTGCCACCACTCACCACAAACACAAGATGAGCAAGATAGGCTGGATTCACTGCTTTAGGTCATCTGTCACATCTAGGGCTGAGGTATTACGATTTGAAGAAATAACTGACCCTTCGACAGTTCAAATCTTTACTGTCTTTCAAAGGAGCGGGTTTCGTGGCACTGTAATCCACTAAGTATGTGTGAAACTCAGAATCTTCCAAGCCATCTGCATTAGGTAGAAATTTCTTAAATCTGAGATTCCTGTTTCTAGAACGTTTGCATTTTTGCTTTCTTAAATTCTCTAACTTAGGGGTAGTTTCAGTTAAGATCCATGTCTTTAATTTTGTCCAGTGCCTTCTAAGTGTGTGCCTCTCCCTTGGGGAAGTGGTCTCGAACAGCCACTGGCTGGTGCGGGCTGGGGTGGCTGTGCTGCCTGAAGGGGTGAAGCCACGTGCACTTTATTCTCCTACTATGCCTTGCCCGTCTAAGATGCCCAGCGTCCCGAACTTAGTCAGTCCCTACTGACCCCACTTTCCATTTAGTTTGCCCTCCAAATTCACCTGCTGCAGGCTTGACTTGAGCCTTTTCTCATGTGAACTGTCATAGTTGCTTTTAATTCTTTTGTACTGTGTGAATATCTTTAAAGGGACTATGAAAAGTTACCACATTTGAAACAGATGTTTGGGGCCTAGGCAAATTTTCTGTGCTTTGAGCCTAAAAATTCAGTTGACTTTTCCTTCTTTTATTTTGGAGATTAACTTGAGCAGCCCCCACAGGACTGTAGGTTGCAGATTGCTTCTAGTGTTGAGATGAGTTCAGACATTCCTGGAGGGGGTTGCTCCTCCTTAACTGCTCATTAACCCCTGGGGAAGTCTACAGACTCTGAGCCAGAGCTCAGTGAGCTTCTCATGACTCATGACTCTTCCTTCCAGACCACACCTGTGACCATGCAGGTTGGAGAAGGCCAGCAGGTGCAGATTGTTCAGGCCCAGCCACAGGGCCAGGCCCAGCAGGCCCAGAGTGGGACTGGACAGACCATGCAGGTGATGCAGCAGATCATCACGAACACGGGAGAGATCCAGCAGATCCCGGTAAGCCCCGCCCTGCCGCGACAGCCGCATGGCAGTGCTCTCAGTGCTAAAACAGGAAAGACGTAAAGAGTGCTCTCTTTCTCTCTCTCTCTCTGTCTCACACACACTCTTCAATCTATATTCCTGTTACCCCGGACCATAATTTGCTTCACTGTTTACTCACTGCTTTTGTTTAGTCGATGTTCAGGGATTCAGGTTTATCATTTGGGGTGACTCCTCTTGATTTCCCCTCATTCCACCTACGCAAGAGAAATCATTGTAGCCACTATTTCATGGCAAGGCCTAAAGGCCGTGTGAGTCGATCTTGTCTTTTGATTAGCAGAGAATAAGAGGGAGGTGTGTAGGGAAGGCCATAAATACACTTGTTGCATATTCATGAGTCAGTTCCCAGTGGAGCCTGCAGCAAAGTGTATTTTTGGCTTTCATTTAACTTCTCCATTCCTTCACTGTGGACTGCTGCTTCCTGTGTGCCTTGAGGGATTTCATTTCTTAGATTTGTTGGTTTTTTACTTGTACTTGTTCTTCTGGAAAAAAAAAATTAGTGTCTTAACACTTGCTGTCTTTACATTGGTCATTTTGTTACCAAAAACTGTGGAAAGTGAGTGACATGGTGCAGCAGTCCTTCTGTTTCTTGCCTCTTGCCCTTCTTATTATAAATGAAGGGCAGGCAGATAGAGAAACTCGCTTGGACTTGGTTAACCACTTCCTCTTTGAAAAAAACTGGAAAAGTATTCTCAGCTCTGTTTTTGGACCTGTTCTTATTTCGTTAACAAAGTAACAGGCCAGTGGAAAGTGAACTGTACATTGCTTTGTCTTTATCTCTATCTAGTCCCCCCCCTCGCCCCATCAATTCCAGGCGCCTTGCCTTATTGTTCCCGTTATCAACCCCAAGTCCTCTCTCTCCAGTGGTTTTCATCTTTGCATGTGAAGACACTGAAACATGTTCATTTAAGACAGAAGGGTTCTACTTTGTAATAACTTTAACTCAGTGTTTTTAATCCTGTGGGACACAGAACTTTAGCACAGAAGAGTTACTGCAGAATTCAGAACCTTGTCTTCACTGTGCTTAGATACCTTCTGCGGGAATCCACATTTCTGCAAGAGAACAGTGATGACCTTCAGGAAGGAAACTTTACTTCTCTTTTGAAAGCTCAAGTATAGGCTTACCTGTTCTGTAATTAATGTAAAAAAGGCTGTGAGGATTCCCAGACCTATCCTTGTGGAGGATTGAGGGGCAGAACATCGCCAGATGTTTAAATCTAAGCCTGAAAGAAGAGCTTCTTGCCTCATCAGCTTTTCAGTTACCTTTGAGTTTATGCAAAGAGCTCTTCCCAACTGGGAAATGAAACAATTCCTGTGTCCATCGGGTCACCTGCCCCCATTCCTGTAGCAAGGTGGTCGTGTCCTGTCCCGTTACTTGCCTGGAGTCCTCATGCCTCCTGGGGCCAGCCTCCATCAGTATCAGATGAGGTTTCCTCAGTCTCCACCCAGCTGCCTTCGTCCCCACAAGCAACTTAACATCGTTCCCTGGAAGCCACACTATGGGATTCAGTGGGGAGTTTTGGCTTGGCATTAGGCTTCCCAGCGGTTCCTCTTGACATATTCCCAGGGGGAAAATGACCGCAGATCACAGTATTTTGCCCTGTCTTCTTTGGAAGCGGATATTCTTAACTGGTTTGGATTTTTGTCCATCTTACCTTTAGCAGACAATTCTGGAATTATCTGCCAAGGACTTAGTCCTTTTTTGGTGGTTAAATTGTCTTTGACGCTGCACTATCAGAGAAGCAATTTGATTTAACACTGCATTCAGGAGTGCAGCTTCATCCTGTCAGTATTTTGCTCATGGAAGTAAAGTTCCTTGCAGTGAAGTTGGCTCTTAAAGGCAAGGGGAAGATTCGCTTCAGGACAAGGCTTCTTGACTTGCCTGTAGGCCTTTAGAAGCTCACCCTTGCGACGAATAGACTGAATCTGCTTGTCCTCTTGGAATCGCTTTCATCGCCCAAATTCCTAGTGTGGTTGTCTGCAGCCCTCCTCTGCTGACTGTTCTCTCTGCTGAGCCCTAGTTCCTCTCACATTGTAACTGCCTTGGTCCACTCATCCCCACGCTCAAAAGCACTAATACTTTCATGGTACACTGGAGCGTTAAGAGCCTGAGTTAAGGCTTTTAGCACACAATTAAATGCAGTATGTGGTATTATTGTATTATCTGAGACTCAATCTTAAGCATGAGGGACTCTGAGGGCATTTTTGTAGCTTTGGTTTCCCATGATGGGGTTTTCTGTAAAAGGTTTATTGATTAAGCTTCCCCTTGGGAGGTGTTTGGCCAAAAGCTAGTGCTGAACACCAAGGATCCTAAGAATTTCTCAGACCCCCATTTGGTGCTGACTCTTGGGACAGAGAGACAGTAAAGCAGGCCAGCCTTTTCTTTCAAGATGTGCAGCACGGGGGTGGGCTGCGCTCGGGCTCTGACATGGCGTCATTGCTGGGTGCTCTGGGCTCCTGTGGATGCTGGACCTCTACTCAGTATTAGCTCAGTCGTTCTGGGAACGGGCGTGTGGAGATGGGCTTGGGGGTCACTTCAGGTAGAAGCCTTCCAAGCACATCAGACAGTCTTTGGGATAAAATCCCAAGGTAAACAGCAGACAGCTTAGAGTCAGTGAGTGTTGAGGTTGCACCCATGCTGTTTTCACACGTCACAAGATCCTCTGGGAATTTTTTCCAAAGTCCGTTCAGAGAACACCCCCTCTTTTGTGTCGTGTGGCTTGCGGGGTGGGGATGTTATGATTTTGTTTTGAACTCTGTTAGAAAGGAACTTTTCAGGGTAGACTTCTTTGGAAGACTGGGGTGGTGTTGTGGGTAGGGGGTGATTACCATTTCCGGTCATGGAGTTTGCCTGTTTGAGGCTGCACTCAGTCTCCTGTGGTCTGTTGGTCTCTGCCCCTGCCCTAGGTGCAGCTGAATGCTGGCCAGCTGCAGTATATTCGCTTAGCCCAGCCTGTATCAGGCACCCAAGTCGTGCAGGGACAGATCCAGACGCTTGCCACCAATGCTCAACAGGTATGTGCCCCAGAGATGCAGGGCTTGAGTTGGGGACTAGCAGGAGCTGGCTGCGGGCTGGAGAGGAGCGCTCAGCACATGGCTTTGGCCACCTGTCCTTCGCCAAGAGCCATCTCCACACCAGCACATCTGCTCCACATCCCAGGGGACCAATGGGCGTGATTGAAGGATTGGATTCAATGTCTCTTACCATCATATTCTCAAGGGGAAAACAATGCAGGCAGAAGTTTCAAGGATACTTGAAGATGGGCTGATGTGTGTTGCACATGTCTAGCTGGAGGAAGCGTTTTGACAGACTGCCTCATTGCTAGACTCATTGTTTCCATCTTTAAACCTAAATAGCTATTGTGTTTTGGCACCTCCTGTGACCTTTGGAGAGCTTGCTTAGATTTTACCCCCACCTCCTCCTGCCTCCCTAGCCAGAGACCACCCCTTCCCCCGAATCTTCACTCATGTTCTGAGATATTGAAGGCTATGAGCTGCACGTGCTGAGGGGGCTTCCTCCTGGATTCAGTTACTGGGGCCATGGGCATCATTTTGCAGGGGTGGGGGGTGGGGGGACTACTGATCAAGGGGAGGCATTGTTAATGGATTCTTTTGCCTCAAACCCAAAAAAAGCAGCAATCGTTTAAGAGCTGGACCCATCTGGCCCAGTTACATTTCTAGTGATGTATCTATTGACAATGGTGACAGCTGAGTTTGTAGAGCAGGTCTCCAAAGATCTCTTTTGGGAAAATAGGAGGAATGAGCCAAAAAGCAAGGCTTGTGTTCTATATAGTCACTGGGCTCCTTAAAGGGCCATTCCAAACCCATTCCTTGTCTTACATAAGGACTGGACTTTTCCTAACTTCCTTGGGGTTAAGTGACGTAGAATTGGATCTGAAGACTGGCCATACCCTTGGGTGTCATTGGTCACTTCCCCTCTGCCACCCTTCTATTTAAAAAAGAAGAGAACCTTGTAAAAGTCTAACCTGGCATCCAAAAACTTTTTATGGCGTGGGGGTAAGAGGAAAAGAGTTCTTGGCTCTCCAGAACCAAGTTTGGAACTAGAAACTAAAGCCAGAAAGTGGGAGAGCTGAGTATACAGAGAGGAACGGTAGAAGCAAGCAGGCATCTGAGGGCTAATTATGATTGTCAGAATACAGTAAATATATGTGTGTGTCAAAAATATGTCAAAATATGAGATTGTAATTGTGAAAATCTGGCATTTAGTAGGTGCTCAGTAAATTTTTGTTTACTGAATCCTGGATAAACAATATATAAAAGGACATTAAAGGCAAATGCAGCTTTCTTAGCTAATGTGGATGGCAGTCTTGCTGGCCACAGGCCACAGTTAATCTTATTTATAAGAAATATTTTCCATTGTCATTTATTTTGCAGACATTTCTTGAGTACTTACTTTGTACTGGGAGGGATAAGGACAAAATTTACCTCCTGCCCTCAAGCAGCTTAAGGCCTGGTGAGAGGGGAAACAGGGAATAAGGATAAGAAACCCTTCTGAAGCCCTTTCATACTTGTTCCCTTCTTGTTCCTCACAGCCTCTCGGGTAGGCCTGGTGGGCTGTTTGGGGCTGTTAGGACAGCATTCGAGAGGATAGTCCTCACTTACAGGTCAGCTGTGAAGATTCCAGGAGTTGGCACACGGAGGACATTACTAGTCAAATGCTTCCCAGGCGCCCGTGTGCGCACAAGCACGCTTGTCTCCTTTCTAGGCCACCAGGCGTGTCCAGCAGCTGGCATTACACGATGTGGTTCTACATGTCAGTAAATTCTTCTGCAATCCTGCGGAAGATTTGAAGTCTGTGATAAATGTTTTCTTTGCTCATTTCCCTTGACCCTGCCCCCTTCCTCCTTGGCCCGGAGGGCTGCATTGGCCTCTCTCGGAAGAAGTACTTCATAGGCTTGCCATATGGGCTGCTAGGGCCCAGGCCTCCTGCTCGCCAGGGTGTCTCTTACTCCACTCAGGTAATCTGGGTGATACGGGTTGTTGAGAGCCCACCTTCCCGGCATGAGAGTGGCCACTTGCCACTTTGCTCACATTTTGCAGTCTCCTTCGGTGGCGGAGAGACAGACTCTTAGGGTTTCTGCTTGAACTTCATAAATGTTATGCCCTGTCTTGCCAGCTCCTTGGAGCTAGGGGTTTTGTCTGTCTTGAATGTGAAGCCACAGAAGGACCTTATGGGGGTGGGGAGTACGGTTAGGTAGACACTAAGAGAGGGTTTTAGGTGCCATGTGTTCTGTGCTTGGGGTCTCATGTGTGGTGCTGACTCTGCCGAGCTGTCAGTGCTGGGGGTGGGAGGGGCCCTGCCTTCCTCCGACTCACTGAGTATCTGTGCTGTGCCAGGCTTCATTTTGGCACTTCGTATGTGTTGTCGCACTCGATCTTCACCACCCTCTCCCGGGTGGTGGACCGGTGACCAGACCTTGCAGCTGACATGCCTCCTCTGCCTCTTGATTCCTCCAGATCACACAGACCGAGGTCCAGCAAGGACAGCAGCAGTTCAGCCAGTTCACAGATGGACAGGTAGGCCCAGCCTGGACAGGGACAGGGGGTGAGAGTTGTGCAAGTTAACAGGTCCTATCTGTGGGTTGGCGGTTAGGGCGCCTCTCTCCTGTCTTCTCCTGTCTTCTTTAACAGTAAGTGGACAGAAATTGTTAAAACGAGTAGAGCTTTAAATCAGCATGCCTGTCCTTTAGATTTATAGAATGGTGGGAGCTGAAGATTATCTCAGCTCAAATCTGTTTTTCCGGGAGTAAACCCAGCTTTTGAGATGGGCAGTATCTTGACCCTGCTCACTCAGCTGCTCGCTGCAGGACTGGGGCTGGAATTCGGCCTCCCGGCTCCCTCTCTACCACTGGTTTTCCTCTAAGCCATGCTGCTGTCTGAGAGCATGCGTTAGGTGAAAGGCAGATAACATGTGCCCTCTTACGCTTGTCCAGTGCCTGGAATTCAGTAATTCTAAGCCTACGAGAGGAAGGACTCTTCCCTTTCCCACCCCCTTCCCCGCACACTGCACTCTCAGAGACCCCTGAGGACATAATAGGATGACATGGCCAAGTTTGTGTTTTCTGTTGCCCAGAGAAAGTGGAATTGGCTTTGTCCTCCTCTGGCTTCTGCCAGCTCTAGGTGCTAGGGTCATGTGCCAGGGCTCCTGTGGCACATGGTATTGGCTTTTGGTTTCTTTTGGAGACACATGAGAAAACAAGCGTCCAGTTGGCTCTGACCTTCCATAGTGGCTAAGTGAGCATCATCTCCTCCCTCACGGCTCTTCACTTATAGTAAGTTTTTAATTCCAGGCTTCCTCCTCAGCAAGGCCCATGTGGGAAATGCAGGTCCACTGTAGCCTCAGTCTGAGCTAGATACTCAGAAGAAAGGAGAGAGGATAAGCATATTGCCCCTGCCAAAGAGGAGTGCCATGAGATGGGGAAATGATGACTCCCAAGCTCCTTGTGCAATGGTTCGAATTGCTTGTGCCTATCACAGAGGAACAGCGTGCAGCAAGCTCGAGGCTCTGAGCTAATGGGAGAGGCAGAGCCCAGAGAAGTAAAAGCCATAGGAAATGCAACTCCCTGGCCCTCTTCCCCACCCACCATACACACCCCCCCCCCACCAGGCTGGTGCCTCGTGCATCTGCTGCTCCCAATCCCAGCAGAGCTCCACATCCCCTCCTCCCCCTGATGCCTTGCAGTGGGTGGTGGTTGAGGTATCTGGGGCCCCCAACCAGCTAGGGGCCCATAGGGAGCTGCATGCCCCTCTCCTAGGGGTGACCTCACTTTATCCTCTCATCCCTCACAGCAGCTCTACCAGATCCAGCAAGTCACCATGCCTGCCGGCCAGGACCTCGCCCAGCCCATGTTCATCCAGTCAGCCAACCAGCCCTCTGATGGGCAGGCCTCCCAGGTGACCGCCGACTGAGGGCCTGAGCTGGCAAGGTCACGGACACCCAACACAATTTTTGCCATATAGCCCTGGGCAATGGGCACAACCTCCCTCCCCAGAGGACCGGGTTGACCTCAGCGCCTCCTGCAGGCTAGGACACTGGTGCACTACGCCCCATGCCTGGGGACCGGGATTCCCAACAGAAAGATGCAATATTTTTTATTTCCTTTTTTCCACTTTTTCTCCAAGGAATCAATATTTCAATATGTGAGCTGTGTGTCCAATTCTATGAAATGAAAATATTAAATAACATATTTATGGCATTTTCTTGAAGAGTGTTGTTGAAGAAATACTTCCTTTGCTTTTCTTTTTTAGTTCTTGCCTCGATTTCTTTTTAGGAGCAAATCTGTTCAGGGGTGTATGTTATCTCCTGATTCTTGCAACAGGCTGCTGCCCCCAGGATTTGCCACCTTGTTCTGCCCTCAGATTAAATTAGGTGAATGTTTGTAGCCTCTTTCACACTAGTGGTCCTCTTCCTGTGCCCCTCTTCTTGCCCCGGAGCTTTGTGTATTTGCATCCAGGATCCAGAGGTCGTGGAAACATTCCCGATTTAGATGAACTCATTTGCCACGGAGAGTGGGTGGTTTCATTCCCAAACCCTTTTGCTCTCCTGGGGACCTGAGGAGACTAGAACTTTGTGCATTTGCTTCCCTCCGCCCATTTTTTATTTCATTTTTTAAATGCATTAAAAATTGTGCTAGTCTCCTTTGCTGCATGGACTTCAAACTGCATGAAATGCAATAAATCTCATTTTAGATAAATTAGAGTCTGGGTTTCTGTGTCTGGGGGAATCCATGGGGCCACTTTGCTTTGGAAAAGTTTACTTTCCCTCAGTTTGGATGTCTGTGAAAGAGGGGGACCCTTGTGAGGAGGGGATGTCAGACGTCAAGGGGACTTACACTGGTTACCTGATTCACGCTGAGGTCTTCGACTGATTTAAGAAATGAGCTTTGTCAGAATCGACTTGCTGCTCAAGCTGCCTGCTTGGTCAAGAGTCATGAGGGCATCTCTCCTGGAGAAAGCTGCCTCTGCTTTCAAGCAAGGACGCGGGCAAATACCTCCGCTACTGACAGCCGTGGCATGGACCGGCACTCTGAGATGCCTGCGCAGAGCATGGTATCTGCTGTGGAGGGCAGCTCGAGCACCTTGTCAGACGGTGATGCAGAAGGCTCTCCAGGGAGTGCCTGCTGCCTGCTAATTAAAACTGGGAGAATAGAAAGAGTATTTCTCCTCTTCACTGGGCTTCATTGACCATAGAGGCCAGTGGTGAGCTCTCTGTTTTACCTTCCAACTAGAATGAAACCTGTTGTAGGGAGAGCAGAGAACTAGGCACCAGGGGAAACAGGTATTAATTTCTCTCTACAGTAATAGGTCATCAAACCTTGGACAACTCCTTTGTCTCTGGGACTGTGTCAAGGGGCTGGACAAGAAGCTTTAAAATTACATGATTTCAAGTCAGCCTGATGCCCTTAGAATTCCCTCCCTGTATATGTACCACTGTTGATCATGGTAAGTATTTGGACATCTATTTCATTTTCTATCAGTTCCCTGAACAGAGCTTACCTTACGCCATCAGAAAAATAAAGATGACTTTCATGAAAACATACATGGTGAAATAGTGACAGATTAGAATGAAGAAGAATATAATTGAGTAGGAAGTCAAGAAAGCAGAAATCAGAAAGCAGGAACACAAATACTTGGGCCATAAAGATCTACATAGTTGTTAAAGTTGGGTTTCACATTTGATCACCAGCTTCTTGGCCACTGAAGCAAAAAGGTGGGGGCCAGGCAAGAGTGATACTATAGACTGAAGAAAAATAACCATCTTTTGCAAAAGTAAAAGTTTTACTAGTTTGAAGGTTTTGTCCCTCCTGTGTCTTCAAGGTAGGTGCAGAAGGGACGCAGTCACCGTAAGTCAGTAGCTCTGCCCCTGCAGCTGGGCCGGGCAGCACCAGAGACTTCTGAATCCCAAGTTCAGTGTCCATCTCCTGTAACCAGTTCATCTTCATTCTTGCTCACAGAAAGCTCCACTTTCAGAGAAGGGGATCATCAGGCCTTTCCACTGTCCTGTACCCAAACACATCTCCTTGAGACATGCGAGCACGGATCTGGGCCCTCCCCCGTGGAAAGAGTGCGGAGCACTTGTGTGTGTGCACTGAGGGGGTCCTGGCCTGGAAGAACAGGCAGAAGTTCACTTCCTGGTTAACTTTCCATGTAGAGGCCACTTGAAAACTCCAGGGTAACTGGAATATCAGGCCAGTCAGTGAGTCCCCGTTTTCCCATAGGCCTCCATCCTTCTGGTCATGTTTTGATTGTGATTGACAAGAAACTTCCTTGCTGAGCACGTTCCCTTTAAATTCCCTGGCCAGCAGGGCCTGTCTGGGTGTAAACAAACACTTTGGTGCAGCCCGAGAGAGTCCCTATCTAATACCCAGCCGATCCCCTTACATCCGGAGCACTCTTTAAACATTTTTTCCTAACATTTGCAGCATCCGTCCTCCCAATGATCTTCACGGTGACCCTGCAGGGGAGACAGGAAGAGGGATTTGTGATCTCTGTGTTATAGATGGAGACAGGGAAGCTCAAAAGTACAGTGACTTGCCCAAGGTCACTCTGAAATAAGGGTGGAGCTGAGACCAAAACACTGCTCTGCTGACCCCGTGTACATACACTGTCGTGTGTGTGCCCACATGTGTGAGGGCGAACATTAATCTTTACTAAATATGAATTGTCTCCTTTTGCTCTGCCTCCTCAAACTCACCAGCTCAGTCTTGAGTATATGCAGAATAAATGAAGCAGTTGGATCTGGTGTGGCTGGCTGAGCTGGGATAACTTTCCTGGAGGCTGATACTAGGTGGAGACTGGAAATCCCTGGGATTTTGAACAGACTATCTGGTCGACCTCCGTGCTGTTCCATTCTGCCAAGGCCACAAGGGGGCAGCATGTAACACCCAAGCCTCTTGTCCCACCCTTCCCCCCAACTTGACCAATCTAGGAAATTTTGGGGGAGTGATTATTCCCTTTTTCAGTGGGTACAGATCCTTAACCTCTTTCCTGATAAGACCCTTAAATTTTGAAGGGAGGGGCCTCCCTTGGGCAACAGTGAGGACTGGAAACACTATCTGCTCCAGGAGTATTACATCAGGGTGGGTGGTTAGATTTTAGTAAGGACCTTCTGATGCCCCAAGTTCATTCAAGGCCCTTCCTATCTCCCCCGCTTTGTGTCTCCGTACTTTCTCCTGTAATCTGCTCCTGTCACACTCACTGGTCCTAAATTCACCATGTTTTCATAATGTACTGGCCCCAGTGCCTGGAATATCCTGTCTTTTCCACTTAACTGTTCCCCTACACATATATCAAGGCCTCATTCAAATGGTCTTACTGAGAAACTTCTAACTCCTGGAGTCGAATTTGTGAACAGCTCTTGGATGCTCCTCCAATAACTGATTGCATGTTATACACATTAAGCAAATATTTCTCTGAAACTTTGTCAATTGTGTTGGACATTGTGAAGACAGCTGAAAACAAGTCAGACCAGGTCTGTGCTATCTTATGGGGCTTATCTTAGTTGGGGGCAGGAGGAGAGGGTAGGAGTGGGAATGGGAGAGAGACAAGCAGAAGTCCAGTTCATCCCTGAAGAAACTACCCCTCTTTTGGAACTTTCTGGTTTGGGCTGTCATTTTCACAGATGGGTCTCCTCTAGTTCAGGGTCATCTGTGAAGATCAATGCAGAGCCCAGCATCACCAGGGCCTGGCACCAACACCTGAGTAGGGTCCTAGCCTTTACCCACCTCTCTAGCCATCCATAGGTAAGGTGGTATCTAAATCCCCCAATCCCCATGAGAACAGGACACTCCACCTTCCTGGAGGGTTGAGGTTGAGAGCCTGGTCGCATGACCAACTTTGGTATGGCCTCCACAAGCCCCCTGAACCAGGCTGGCAACATTAAGCTTGGATGCTGGACCAAACCCTGGTGTGGGAAGAGGGGACAGCAAGGTGGTGACTTAGGAGGGGCAAATCCAGCTGTGCTGGGCTCCTCTGGTTGGTGGTGCCAAAGAGACCTGAAACAAAGCTGTCTTCCTTCCACAGCCTTGAATCCACCACCTCTCCAGCTCCCAACCTTTCTTTCAAACCCCCGTGCTTCTCTCTTTCAGTGAAATTCTGTGAGAAGAGGCTTTCTAAGATCTTAGATGTGTCAAAATGTCTTTAGTTTGCCCTTAAATGACAACTTGGCAATGTATGGGATTCTAGGTACACAATTATTTGCCCTCAGCACTCTGGAGATACTATTCCATTGTCTTTTGGCATCTGTTGTTGCTGATGAGAATCTTATTGTCAATTCAATTATTGGACCTTTGTAGATAAACCATCTTTTCTCTCTGGTGGCTTTTAGAGTTTTCTTTTTATTCTTGATGTTACACTATAAGGTGTTTAGATGTAGTTTTGTTTTGTTTTTAAAAGTTTAGTATCTTACTAGGCAGTCTGTGGACATTTTAAATCTAGAAATTCATATCTTATTTCTGGAAAGAGCTTAGTCACTCATTCCAGTATCTTTTTCTGAAACTAATAGTATGTATGTGCTGGAGTTTTTCACCCATTCTTCTATGCCTCTTTGTTTAATCTTTGTATTGTTCCATGCTTCATTCTGGAGACTTTCCTATTTTAGTTTCTAATTTATGAATTCTCTCTTCAGCTACATTTACTAACTGATTTATTGATTTTTAAAAATGTCAGTGACTTCAGATTTTATTTCTAAAATCTCAGAACATTCTATCCTAAAAATTCATAGTTCTGTTCATATGCTATATGTTTGATAGCTTCCTGTTCTTATTTTATAGATTTATTTCCTGTTCTTATTTTATAGATTCTATTCATTTCTTTATCTTCTTGAAGATATTAACTATGTTAAATGTCCTTTCAGATTGCCCCATTTTCTATAGGTCTTTAAGTATAATTCTCCCATGAGAAAGATGTCTCTCAAGATATTGCACTTCTTATATCTTGAGAAGTTAATCCTTGAAATAGTTATTTTTAGAACATTTTCCTGGCTGTACCATGGAACAGGGAGGCTCCTGGAAGGGACAACTTCTCTATTGTATTTGCCCACACCACATGAAAGTGTGCAGGTCCCAAGCTAGCTCTAATGTCTTGGCTTGGGATTTTTGCATGACATGAGAATCAAGTCCTGCGCCCACCCCACATGTGGACAGGCTTTAGGTATCATCCCCATATGAATACTGTTTCTACTCAAAGCCAGGGGCGGGTGGCTACCAGGCAGAGATTAGTTATGTAGCTAGGAGGGACACTTCCCCTAGACCCAGCTTTAAGTGGGGAGCCTCTTGGAGTCCCTGCCACTGGTAGGGAGGAACTACACTCCATACTTTCTGGGCCACTGAGCCCCTCCTCTGGACTACAGCTTCAACTCCTGCTCATCTGCTCCCACTGGAATTCCATATCATTTCTGGCCTTTAGAAATTTCTCATTCATGCTTTTGAGCTTGGAAATATATATATATATATGTGTGTGTGTGTGTATATATATATATATACATATATATATATATATATATATATAATTATCCAACATGTGTTATATATCTAATATTTTAAGGAGGAAGGAATTCAGTAAGTGTCCCATCAAGTCTGACCTGGAAGTCTCTCTCTCTGAGTCTCCCAACCCTGTCACTGAGCACCTAGTGCCCCTTTGGAGCTACCATCTCTTCCCTAAACGCCTACCCCTTATCAAAACTCATCTTTTTTTTTTTTTTGGAATCCCTTCCTTGTCACTAAATCTGCAGTCTCTCAAACTCATGTCACTTCCCTGCCTGAGCCCACACCCAGGTTTCTTCCACCAGGCAGTGGGGAGTGGAGAAGCTCACTTCCACCGCACTCTCAGCAACTCAGAAGCATCCTTCCTCATTTTCCAACCAACCTTCACTGAGAACAGCAGTAATCTTGCCTTTCCTGTGATCTTCCAGGAGTTGGGATTAAGGAGACAGAATCCTGAAGGAAGAGGAGAGAGGTACAAGGAATGACTTGGACCTTGATTTCCACACCCCCTTCTCTCTCAAGGTCTCCTCCTTATGGGCCCCCCTCCAGCCCAGAGGATCAATGGGGGTTCACTTTCACTGAACTCAGCAACACTGCTCCCTCCCCACCTCCTGTGGCTCTGAGCTAACTGGCCTAGCAGGCCTGCTGAGCTCTGTGGCAACACCCCCAATCTGGGGGAAGAGGAACCCCCCAGGCAGCCCTCAGCCCCTCTCACCTGCTGGGTGGCCTAAGTCTCTACAGAATCCTTTCTGGGCCTCATTGGGAAAAGGAAGCAGAACTTACCTTTCTCTCATACTTCCGCTTTTGGTGGAGGTGGACCCCCAGAGGTAAATGATGCCTTCGATACCATCACCCCTGAGCACCCTCTACTCCAACCCCTTCCTCCTAGGAAGTCTTCCCAGATTGAGAGAGCTGCTGAGCCTAGGGGAATCTCATGGCACCCCCTCTCCACCCCATCACACACCTGAAATGCGTGGTTTCCGTGTGTACAGCTCTGCCGTATCTCACTGTTCATGTCTTGTTACATTCGCTCCTGCTGGGCCGGGAGCAGGGGTGGCTTGCGCAAGGCGCCAGTCCAGAGGTAGAGCTGGGAAGCCTAGCCTAGCACCGTCCGTCCACTGCTCTTTCTGCCCCTGGCACCATCACCCTCCCAGGGAGCTGCTGCCTCCCAGTCCACCTTTCCTGAGTTGTCTCCTACAGAGCCACTGCCCGGCAGCACGCCAAGCTTGCCTGCCTGCCAGGCTCCTTGAGTCCTCTCAGGCCGACCTGACCCTTCAGCCTAGCATTCAAGGTCTCCTGGCCCCCCTTGCCAAACTTGCTCTTCCTCCCCCAGGCTCTGTAACATCCTCCCCCACCCCCACACCCCAAGGACACACATGTGTAGACCATAGCACCTCGGCAAAGAGGTACAGTAGGCAAATGTCTTCACTGAGCCTGTCATGTCTGTGAAATGGGGGTGTGGACAGCATTACACCCCCATTGTTGTTTTGTTGTTGGGTGGTGAAATAGGCAGTGCAGGTGAAGCATCCCCCCTCGGCTCAGCATCTAGCATGGGCCTTACTAATGGGGCTGCAGGCAGCACTGGCTGCACTTCCGGCCCCTCTCCAAGTCCTCCTGGTCACCAGGGCCCCTGTGTGGCCCCTTCTGGAAACCTCTCTCTCTTCTGATCTCTAGCAACCCTGACATCGATCAACAACAACAAAAACCAGGTGGAGGTCTGGTGGATAAAACCCTGACCCCTGTACCCCAATTCAGCCAGAGCACCTCTGCTTAAGTGCTTTTTACAAGTCGGGGTGCTAGCTTATGATTCTATTTGTAAAAAGAATTCCACTACTAATAAAGTCTGAAAAACATGGACTTAAACCACCCCCTTCCCACTTCAAGGAGGAATCTGAGCCTTTGGTTGACCTGAGGTCACGCTGGGAATCAATGACAGGCTTGACGCTGGCCCTGGCACCAAGGTTCCAGCACTTCCAGAACTCAGCCCTTTCAGACCCGCGGGTTTCTGCCCCAGGGAGCAGTGAGACCTGGAGAATAAAGGAGGGGGCCACCGAGGGTTCCTCTCAGCCCACAGCACTGACCCCAGGGCCCAGGGTCAGTTGGTAGGTGCAAGCCAGCAGAGAGGCAGGTCATAGCTCTGGGGTCACCAACTGTCTGTCCTGTTGGGTGTCTCCAGCCCTCTCTGAGCTCAGCTATCTCACATGCAAAAGGGCAGCCCTGGGTCCCAGAGGGGCAGGGCCTGGGACAGAGCTGGTGTTCAGCAAATGGGAGCACCCTCGCTCCCTCCTTCCCCTGAATCAATACCGTCTCCATTGATGGATGGTGGTGACAGTGATGAATTACAGATCTTGGAGCCCAGCCCCCTTCTTGTACAGAGGGGGAAGCTGAAACCCAGAGCAGGGAGGGGACTTGCCCAGGTGGGACAGAGGGCATCTGGGCAGAGAGGCCGTATTGGCATGGTAACGGGGCAAGATGTGAGGGCTGGGGGCAGGAGGAAGTGGCTGTGGGTGGGGTAAAGGGAACAGGTGGGAGAGAGGGAGGGAGGAGGGTGGGAAAGCACAGCACCCCCACCCCCTCCAGCAGGGGGAATGACGGAGGAGCCCGAGACAGCTGCTCGCTCAGAAAAGTGTCTTAGTCACTAAAGGCTGCGGGAGGAAAGTCGTCCTCACAGTCATGCCCTGGGAATCCGGATGGGGGCAGGAAGGCTTCCCTGCCACCCTGAGTGGCCACCTGTCCTCTCTGGATTTTCTTCTCCTTGCTTCCTCCAGTCCCCCAAGTATATGAGCTCATGTAGTACACACACGCGCACACACACACACACACACACACACACACACCCCAACTATACATTGTTTATAGGTTCATAAACTACCATCCTCCCCTCCCCACCTCTTAGGAAGTGTTTCGTGTGTCTCCATTTTAAAATGTAGCGGGCCTGTCTCTACAGGACACGTACACCTGCAGGAGAAGTGATCTCTGTGCCCTAGGGAAGTCTTTCCTGAGTCTAACTTCCACCCCTCTGGCTGTAACCACAGTCTCCTCCTGCTGCTGCTGCCACCTTTGAGGAGCTAATCTAGAGCTGGAGTTGGGAAAGACCCGCTCCTGCAATAAGGGAAGGAACTTTTGCAGCGCTCCCCCCCACCCAAAGGGAAGAGAGGCCCAAGGTCCAGAGGTGATTCTGAACTTGAGGATCAGATTTCCCAGAACAGACTCATTTTCAGGTATTCTGGATGCTGATAAGGGCAATCTGGTTTACAATGCCATTTCTGTCACAGAAGACCTCAAAAAGGCCCCAAGAAACATCCCCAGATACCTTGCAATGGCTTTCCTTTTCACTATTCACACCCCAAACCTTTGTCTGGGTCCCAGATAGATGAGGCTCGCCAGCCAGGCAGCCCCTTGAGTCTGGGAGGGCAGCACCAACTGCCTAGGGAGCGTGAACTTCAGTTCTTAGGAAGGAGGTGCTGGGGGTATTTGCTGAGTGGTGAAGAATTTGACTGCCTAAGGAGAGGATGGCTAACCCAGCCCTGGCATCACATCCATAGCTGGGCCTGGGATCCAGAAACCTCCAGCTGCTCCTGAGGATGGGGTGTACCCCGCCCAGGGGCACCAGGGCTTTGGGCCTGGGTGCATCTGCAGCCAGGAGCAGTGGGGAAAATTCAGGTCAGAAGCAGAAGGACTCCCTTTTAGGCAGAGGGGAAAAGGGTCACTGTAAGGTAGGGATGCCGGCCGCTCCGGTTGGGGACCCTAACTCCCTGCTGCTCCCTCCCTGCCGGCCCGCAGCTCTGCCTCCCTCCCCCCTCACCGGCTCTCAACAGATCAATGCTGCCTTTGCTGACGGCTGAGAATCGAGCTCGCCTTCCCGCCCCCTCGCTCGCCCCTCCCGCTCAGCTGCGTCCCCCGAGATCCTCCCCGAGGAACCGGGAAGAGTTTGCTGCGGAAGCGCTTCACCCTAGGGCAGGGCCTTCGAAGGGAGTGGCCGGTGTGGCCGGAGCTTTCCGCGGGGCAGTAGGGAAGGAAGATCGGGACACCCAAATTACCACTCCGCGCGAGGCCTGGAGGGATCAAGGGAAAGAAAGGACGCCCCCACCCCCAAGATAAAGAGAGGAGATGCAGGCACCAAGAAGACTTTCCAGCCTGGAGAGGGAGTGCCCTGGGAGAGTCCCCCCTTTGGGGTGAAATTCTGTGGGCCTTTGGGAAGAGGTTGTCTAGCCCTCAGCTCTGACTGAAGAGTTTACCTCCCAATACCGTGTGTCCTGAACCTGGTTTCCCGAATTGGGAGGGAGGGGTTGCACTTCAGACTGGGTTGGGAGAGCAGCCCCTGCGATCATAGTGGCCTGAGGGTGGGGGAGCTCTTCCCTCACACGAACAAGGGAAGCTCAGAGTTGGGGGTGGGTGGGAGGAAAGACGGACGCACCTGAGGCTCACTGCGGTACACTGTCGCAAGTGGGCAGCGTGGGGTGGAGGGGAGACGCCTTTCAGGTAGAAGCATAGGCCCGCGGCTGTCCCCCCAGCCGCATATTGCCCCGCACACTTCACCCACCCTCACAAGGCTCAAGCTTGGCCCCACTGGGCACACCTCGTTCCTTGCGACCACCATCCAGCGGAGTCGGTTTCTGCACACCCACTTCACACCCATCCACGCCGACCCCAGGACCCCTCACGTCTGCTGATTCAATCCCACCACCTGGCAGACCCACGGCCACCCACTGTGCACACACAAGTAGACACTTTTGCGTCCTCGCGCACCTACACGTCACTGGGCGCGGTGTCCCATCCACGACCGCGGTCACAACTCCACATTGCACTTTCCACAACCACAAATAAGGCAGCCCCGCCCAGTCTCCGGATCCACACAGCCCCAGGCAGCCGTGCACACCGCTCGCACTCGCCCAGCCTCCCGGTCCCCCCGTGCTGTCCCCCGGGGGCCTCCGCCACGCGGTCTGGTCCGGGCCCCGGCTGCCAGTGCGCCCGGCCTCGCCGCGGGCTCCGCGGTCCTCTCCCTCCGCCTCGCCGCGCTCGCTCGCTCCCTCCAGATTTGGGAAGGCGGCCGCGGGGCGGGCGGGGGCGGGCGGGGGAGGGGCGGGGCGGGGGAGGGTGACATGTGAGCGGCGCGCCGGCGGCAGGTGGAAAGGCGAGCGGCATGGAGCGCGTAATAAGAGAGTTGGAGTCGGAAAGAGCCGCCCCAGTCGCCGGGGAAGCGGGCGGTCAGTGCGGGCTCCGGCGGCCCCCAGGCTCCGAGCGCCCGCCCCCGGCCCCAGCGCGGCCCCGGCCAAGCCCCTAGCCCCCGCTGCCCGCGCCAGCCCCGGGCCGCCCGCCGGCCGGGGGTCCGAGCCATGCGCCGCTGAGCGCCCCGCGTGCACCCCCGCCCCGGACTGTTCCCGGGCCCCGGCCTCCTCGCCCGGCTCCGCCCATGGCCGAGGCCCCCCCGCACCGCCTCGGCCTGGCACCCCCGCCCGGGGACGCCCCCCGCGCCGAGCTGGTGGCGCTCACGGCGGTGCAGAGCGAGCAGGGCGAGGCGGGCGGGGGCGGCTCCCCGCGCCGCCTCGGCCTCCTGGGCAGCCCCCTGCCGCCGGGCGCGCCCCTCCCTGGGCCGGGCTCCGGCTCCGGCTCCGCCTGCGGCCAGCGCTCCTCCGCCGCGCACAAGCGCTACCGCCGCCTGCAGAACTGGGTCTACAACGTGCTGGAGCGACCCCGCGGCTGGGCCTTCGTCTACCACGTCTTCATGTGAGTTTGCGACCCCGCGCCCCTGGCGGTGCCCAGTGGCTCCCGCCCAGAGCAGCCCTTGCCCGAGCCTGGGCTTCCTGGGACGACCGCCCCGCCCTGGCTCCGCCTCCTGCCCCCAGGGCCACGACCCTGGTCTCTTTCTCCCTAGGTCTTAACACAATTTCTTATCCCCAGCCCCCAACCGGACCCTAGCACCTTCCCATCTCGAGTGTTGACCTCGGCTTGACCTGCTTCTGATCTCCCCCACCTCATCTCCTTGTTGCCATCCTCTTCCAACCCCTGCTCCTCTGTGCCAGGTAGTCTCCACATCCGGCTTCCTGTCCCCCATCCACTGCAATCTGGAGCCACTACCCTGGGGCTCCTCTCTCCTCTTGCCCCCATCTGTCTCCCTGTGTCCCAGACACAAAGAGGACCCTTTGCCCCCAAACAACTCTGTCACCTTCCTAGCTCTGTAGCTACAGTGACTTACTCCCACCCGGCTCCCCTTGGAGATGTCCCTCTCCAGGAGAGGGGCGCCTCACCCTTGCTCAGGACTGGCCAGGGACTATAGGTGTGGGGGTCCCTGTGAGCCACCTGAGCCCTGGCACTTGTGAGTCTGTCTGACTTCTCTGTCTACTCTCAGCCTCCCATTCACCCTCACTTCCCGGTGGCAGCAGTGGCCTCCCTGCCTGTCCTGCTGCTGGCCCTCAGTGCACGGCTGGCCGCTGCTCCAGGCCTGGCTCTGGGCCTCTGGGCACCCGGAGAGAAAAGAAAGAGGAGAGTTAGGCTTGGAAACTCTGACACTTCGGCCCCCTCCTCCCTCTCCCCAGGTTCCTACAACTTTTGAAAACACTGACCCCTCTTGGATGTAAAGAGTGAATTTTGGCAGCTCCAAGTTCTGTCTTGGGGACGGCCTGGCCCAGCCAGGAACATGAGAGGCCCGCAGATATCAGTTGAAAGGCTGGGCCTGGCACTGGGACGCTTGGAGGTGGCCGAGAGAGACCTCCCGTCCCTGGAAAATGTGCAGCTGTTAATCCCTATTTGCTGTGGCCAGAGAGGGCCCTCTGATCTTGGGGTCTCCTGGGCCTGGGTCCCCTCGCCTGTCCACTGAGCCGTGTGAGAGTCCTTCTGCTGACCGGCTGTCCCTTTGCCAGACTGAGTTTCCACCTGTGTGTGAGTTGGCCTGTCTGTCCGTCTCTCCGAATTGTCCAGCAGTCCTACTTGTCTGTTTCAATGGTCTATTGGCCTGTCCAGCTATCTGTGTGCCTGTCTGCCATCTGTCTATCCTCCTGTCCTTTTGTCTGTCTCACTCTTGTCTGCCTTTGATGTATTTTCCTGTCGGTCTGGTGCCTGCCCTAACTGGGCCCATAGAATTTCAGAGGTAAAGGGGAGGAAAATGCTGGCAAAGAAGCCCTCTGGCTACAGGGGCAGTAAAGGAAGAGAATTCTCTCAGCCTTTAAGCTTCTGAGGGGGGCAGCCTTGATTTTGTTCAGGAACCGTAATGTGCTAGGGCAGAGTTGAAATTATTCAGGACATGAGGTCAGATTTAGGGTCAGGTTCAGTGCTTAGGGGCAGCCCAGTTCTCGGTGCCCACTGGGAGGGCCTGCGAGGACTTTTCCTCTGCAGAGAGCATGGTGGAGTGATGAAGTTTCTGTGCTGGGGTACAAGGGGTGGTGGACTTGGGGGTAAAGGGCAGGGGGCTACTGGTTAAGAGTGGCAGTGGTGGGGACACGAGGCCCACACTCCAGCCTTGGGTGCCCACAGAAGGCCAGACGCGCACGGAGAGCAGCTGCGGCGTGACTCAGACTTGGCCTGCCCTGGGGAGGCCAGCAGCGCTTTGTCCCTGGGGAGTCCTTGGTCCTCAGGCCTGGCTTCTAGGCCCCCGCAAGGGCCACTGGAGGTGAAGAACCTACTTTGTGACCCCTGGCCGATCACTGTCTTCACCTCCTCTGGAAGGGCCTCTCCTTCCTCTTCAGGAGCTAAATCCGCTGGCACCTTTGCCCCACATCCTGCCCTTTCTGGATGCCAGGAATGCCCTGGCTAGGGGCGTGCTTGTTCTGACCACTTGTCCCCAGGAGCCCAGGGCTGAGACATCTCTTGTAAGCTCTGCGGGAGGAAGTGTGGCATGAAAATGTCCAGACATTTAGGGATCTCAGGGATTTGGCCATCCACTGTAGAGATCGAGGGGCGCTGAGGAGCCAGGAGTCCCACCTCTAGGGTGCCCAGGGTGATCCCTGGGCCTCTCTGAGCTTTAGATCTCTCTGCTGTCAAAGTGGGTGGAAGCCCCCATGTGTGGACCTCCTCTTGGATTAGGTAATGGGCGGGAAAGAGCTTGGTGAGCTGCAAGGGCACATCTGAGCTTGAGGGATGTTATTACTGGGGCTGGGGAGGGCAGCATAGGAGCCCTCTCTTTTCCTTACAGTGCTCCAGCTGTGGGGCTTCTTGGGCACTCACTGCAGGGTCGTGGGTGTTCTTTCAAGACAGTGCTTCCTGCTGTTGGCCATCTGGTCCCACCGCTGCACTTTTGGTCAAATCCTTTCTCCCACCCCAGTGGCACTCAGAAACAGCCCAAATGAGGGGAGTCCAATGTGCACAGATAGCTAGGACCACCCCCCCTTCCCCAAGATGCAGGCCCTGGTGGGGGCTCCCAGTAAGAGCCTGGAAGAAAAGGGCTCAGGAAGGAGGGAATTGAGGTGAGCTGCGTTCAGTCACCCCGGAACACCTCCCTCACAACTGCCAGCCCGGTTATGCTGGGCCCCACACAGAACCTACACCTTTCTGACACCAGGGTGAGGGAGATAGCCCAGAGGACAAACCCAAATCCACCCCCCCCCCTCCTGCCAGCAGCCGTGGCCTGGGGGAGCATGGGGGGACTGCTGACTCTTGTCTTTTCTCTGAGATCCAGAGCAAAGGGTTGCTGGTCTCTCTCTGAGCTCTCCCTGTGCCTTTTAGGCCCTGGGTCCTGATGTCAAGCCTCTTGCCCCTTGCTGCACCCCAGTCCCATATGTAAGCCCGCAACCCTTCAGAGGCCCTGCACTCTGAATTTTGAGAATCTCCATATCACTGTCCATGTTCTTTGTGAGCTTTCAGGAGGAACGCTCACCTCCTTGCTTCTCCCATCAAGGCCGCCATGGGCTCTTTTGAAGTCCAAGGACGGGAAGTGCCGGCTCCCCAATTTTCCCCACACCGCTGTGAGACTCTTGCTGCTCCCAGCCCCCAGCTCCCCAGCAAACTTTCACTATGTGAAGGTTTATGCTCTGTAAACATCCTCTGTCAGCCTTGACCCTGGGGTCAGAAGCTGTGGGAATGGGAGAGGGAGGAGGTGGCGCAGCTCCTGGCCTGACTCTAACCCTGGGACCCGGGGCTCCCACCGCCACGGTCTGAGGAAGAATAATGTCACCTGGCTGGAGGTAATGCCAGCAAAGGGTGCTGGAGCCCTCGGGTGTATCCCCTAAGTGGCATTTTGACAACCCCACTTTGCTTATGAGAAAACCGAGGCTCTGGAGAAGCAAGTCACAGGGTAAGGGAGTGGCACATACAGCGCCAGACCCCAGGGCCCCTGACTTCCTGACCAGAGCCTCCTGCTGCTCTGCACTCACCGGGGCTGGCTCTTACCTGACGCTTCCGATCACTCGCCCAGCCGCTATGTGCCGCTATGTGCTGGCTCCGTGCTGAGCGGCCAGGCCAGGCTCCCTCTCCTCATCATTACCGCCTGGCGAGGTAGCTGCTGCCTACTCCTTGTTTGGCAGATGAGGAAACTGAGGCTCAGGAGAGGTCACCCAGTTATTATGGAAGAGCCTCCACCCTGAGAGGTCTGACTCAGAGCTGTCTTTCTCCTGTACCTCGGCTTCAGCCAGTACCCCCAGCCCCAGGCTCTGAAACAGCAGCACTCCCAGGCCATGGGTCTCTGCCCCCAGCACCCAGCACCCAGGCAGCAGTGGGTGGAATTGACAGGAGTGTGTGGAACTGAATGGAAACGACCCTGCCTCATCTAATGCAGTCACACCTTTGTTGTACATGGCTTTGCACAGACACGTGCATCTTTACTACACATCCGTCTGTCTCATGCGCACACTCACAGCAGCTCTGGCATGCATGCTGTCGTGGCACGCTTGCAGGCTGCATCCCAGGCCAGGCCATCCGAGGCACTGCTTCCCCAGCTTCCTCTGACTTCACAGAGGCACACCTGGGCCTGTGGCCCAGCCCAGCCCCCAGGACAGAACCGGTTGGCCCCCTGCCTTGCGCTGCCTTCATCTATCTGTCCACAGCCACAGGACTGATGAATCTGCGTGCATTTATGCATGCACGGGGTGGGGGCAGGGGGCGGCCTCGGCCCTATGGAAGCAGGCAGGCCAACTTGCTGGAACTTCGCTGCTGCCTTGGGTCCTCCCGCATGGCCCTCTGAGGCCCTTCTGTGGCATCCTCAGCTTGCTGCTGGGTACACCAAGGCACAAAAGGCAGAGCCACTCTTCCAGGTCACACCTGGTGAATCACTGTTAGAAATGCCAGGAACCCAGGACTTCTGCCTCCCCAGTCAGGCTGTAGACAACTGCACTCCTCACCCCAGCCCATAACAACACTGATGTGCCCAGAACTTTGCCTTGTGATGGGCAGGTCTCAGAGCATGACCCAAATTCTGTGTGCTGCTGGTTTTCAGTCTCTGTCCTGCTATTTGGTCTTTGTAAGGAGGGGGCGAGTGGTAAGAGCATCCTGCCCGCCTCTATTCCTGAGCTGCCCTCTTCTGCCCCTTTCCCTACCCCTTCTACCCTCACTCACTCCTTCCTGAGTTCTCCTCTGGAGTCACTCCAGCAGGTTAGGTCTCCCATTGTCTGCTCCCTCCACCCCAGCTCCATAGTACATTCCTTCCTTCCATTGAGGAAGCCCTGCTGAATGTCTGACTTCAATCCGTATTGCTGCAGAAGCTGAGAGCCTCAGAATGTAGGAGCCGGGAGTGCTTCAAGAAGTGATTATTCTTGGGCTGATGGCAGCACTTTGAGTGGGTGATTAATTTAAGGTTCTCTGAGCTAGTCAAGGGAGCTGAACCGCCTGGGAAGCTGGGAGAGGGAAGGCTCTGCAGGCTGGGCGGAGGCCCTGCCCCCTCCCTGAAAGGAGGCTGAGGGAGGAGCTTCCCCACTCTGGCAGTCAGCTGGGGATGGTCTCCCTCTGCCCCAAGCCAATCTCCCACACCCATGTGGGTCTCTGTGCTGGGCTGACCCTCCGTGAGAATTCTGAGTGTCTGCTGGGCCAGCCCCTCCCTAATGCCCCTGCGGGGCACTCTGGAGCTGGGGCTGGAGGAAGAGGGGAGCCTTCATTTCTCCAGAGAGTTAGAAGATTAGAGTGTGAGGATCCAAGCCGACAGATTTAGGTTCATTTCTCCTCCTACCCTTAGCAGCTGTGTTTCCTTAGGCAAGTTACTCAACATCTCTGAGTTTCAGTTTTCTCATCTGAAAGGGGGAATAATAAAATCTACCTCTGGGATTGTCAGGGCTCCTTGAGATAAAGCCCCTGACACCGTGCTGGGACCAATGTTATCCATCAGAATTACTGTTCTTATTGTTGCACTGTTGTTCTCTTCACCCTTCTCCTTCTTGGGGCGAAGTCCCAGTGCCTGGGTGTGCCTGGGAGAGTAGGAAGTCTTGGTGCTTCTGGAGCCTGAGGAGGTATCTTTGTGGACTCTGAGGACACCTGGGCAGTGCCATGCCGTACTGAGCCTCTTCCTTCTCATTTAACACTGACAACCGTTACATCAGGCAGGCTGGCAAGGGGATGTCGCCCCCTTGTCCTGGGCACATGGCTAGGAGATGGTGGTGCTAGGACTCCAGCCTGGCTCACTAGGATCGCTTGGCTAGTTCCTTCCTTCCTTCCACACAGAGTTCAAGAGCATCACCTCCATTCTGGCCCGGAAGGCAGACAGAAATGGACATGCCTGTGCCCTGTCCAGGGAGAGGGGCGCAGTGGGCAGGCTGCAGAGCTGCTAGCCCCCTGCCTCTCTGGCCTCCTTTCCCAGGACTCTGGAGAGGTCCCGTGTAGGTGTGAGTGTGTGTGGGGTGCAGGAGGAGGGAGTGTGTAAGTGTCACTGGACAGCCAGATGTGGGCTTTGTTGGCTAACCCTGCATCTAGCCGGGCCCCAGAAAAGTGGAAGTGGGGCCCTGGTGCTGGGGAGTCACTGGGGGCCCTGGGGAATGGAGGGGGACCTCTGCTCTCTCCTGACATAACAGGGAATGGGGATAGGAAAACCAAGGAGACTTAGAGATCTCAGCTCCCACCCTTACTGGGAAAGTGCGCACCCCTTCTCACCCCAATCTGCAAGCCTCACTAAGCCCGTCTATAAAATGGGGTGAGCAGGATAGCTGGCTGCTCAGGGCCCTCTGGAACTGAGTGTGCTGGGTGAATGGGAGGGGCTGTCTTGTCACCTTGATTTTTGTAGGGTGTGTGTGGAGGGGGAATTCCTTCAGCACCTTCTTCCTGGGCTCCTCAGAGGACTGGGCAGCACTTAGAGAGGGTACCCAGGAGGCTGCCTGCCCCATTTTGGGGTTCTGAAGGGCTGGGGAAAGGATGTTGGTCAGATGCTAGAACCTCCATGTAACCCCCCAGGACGCCAGGCTTTCTGGGCAACTGACCCTGGGCAGAATCTGTGTGCCCTGGGGGCTGGCACTGGGGGGTGAGGATTGGGAGGGGCAGCCCCAGGCAGCAGACTAATTGGGCTGGGAATCGTGGGCAGCGCCTGAGGGAGGGAGGCAGAGGGAGCAGGAAGCTCAGCGATTCATTCCTTTCCTCTTCCTTCCCTCTCCTCGCCGGGAGATTTGGGGAACAGTGGATGTAGCGGTTTCCTTCCCAGGGACCCTTCCCAATCCCTGAAGGGAAGCCTGGGGGTCACTTGCCCCTGAGATTCCTCAGACATCTAGGCTGGCAGGTGGGACAGGACAAGCCTCCTGAGGGTAAATGAGCCCACTGCAGCAGAAGGGATGGAGTCAGACAGCAGGAAGGACTGGCCGCCCAGTAGCCAGGAGGTAGAGTGAGAGTCCCTGGGGAACTCTCTCCTAAACTCGGGAAGCCACGTGTAGCTGGGCTGGGCAAGATTCACCCTGCTAATAGTCCCTACCTCGCAAGTCGCTGTCTCCCCACATATGAAGGACTTGAAGGGGGGAGAGTAGATAGTTCCTGCTCCCACTGAGCCTGTCTGTGGGGAGAAAGGGGGATCACATCAGGAACCCCTTGATTCCTGGGGGGGCTGGTCATAGACTGCCTCCCCTCTACCCTTCCTTCCCAGCCGCTCCTTTCTGGGAGCCTCAGGCCTGTGCAGGTCACCGTCTTTGGGTTTATTTTTTGCTGGACTCGGCTGTCCCCCGGGAGGGGAAGGGGTGGGGGGAGGAGGAGGGAGAGGGAACAGCTTTGTCAGCACAATCCCTAGCGCCTCTGCTCCTGCCCTGCTCCTGCCCTTTGGGGCCCAGCTGCCACCCACTTCCAGAGGGACCTGGACACAGTGGGGACCCAGGCCTGCGGGATCTCTTCTGGGGCCGGTCCAGAGTGGACCTTTCTGCCCTCGCCTTCACTCCATCTGCCCTGCTGCAGAGCTTCAACGCTAGAAGGGCCCATGAGCTTCATTTCACAGATGGGAAAACTGAGGCTGGAAGAAAGAGCCTGATTGCCCAAGGACATAGGACTCATGGGATCTCCCCAGCTCCCCTCCTCAGTGGGGGAGTTGCACAGGAGAAGCTAGGAATGCTGCCTCCCAGGCTCCACCTCCTCAGGAAGGGAGCAGACCAGACTGATTGCACTCACCCCTCCACTTTCCCCATTCTGGGGGTTGGTGGTCGGCTGGTGGGAGGGATGGAATGTTGGGGAGGACAGCAGGATCCATGGTCAGGAAAGAGAGGAAGGGACAGCTTGGGGATCCAAAGCAGGCTGAGCAAGCGTGTCAGCCCCCTCCCCCCTTGCTCTCTATCTTCCTTTTTGTTAAAATATATTTCAGTCCCATTTTACAGATGGGAGAATTAAGGCCCCAGGTCAACATTACTAATAAGTTGCAGAGACAGGATTCGAACTCAGAATGTGGGCCCCTGGGATGCTGGTGTGCTGTCTCTGAGGGTCTGTCCTCCGGGGCCTTCCATCCTTGGACATCCCCTGGACTCTCCTCAGCCTGACTCTCTGGCCCTTCCCACTCCATTCTGTCTTCTTTTTCTGTCTCTTAAATTTGGGGCTCCTTGGGGCTCTGTTTCCATGGGGGTTCTCATGAACTGTTGCAAATGTCCTGTGGTCACCTCTGCAATGACAGTCTCCCCTACTGCAGTTTCATCCTTGAACTTTCTATGTAGCTGCTGGTGGCTGCCACACCTCCACACCCCTGAGCTCCTCCAACTCAGCATCTCCATCCAAACTTTCCTTCCTTGGGCACTGAGCAGTGACCCCTCCCCCCACCCCAGTGTCTGAGTAAGGAGTCCACCATTCAACCAGCCTTTGCTCCTCACCTTAAGAAACAAGTCATATCGTCCCCAGATGTGCTCTCTAGCATTCCAGGCACTTTTCCTGCTCCTTGAAACTCCTTTCCCTCTCCCACCCACCCCATCATCTAGTGAACTCCTATTCATCCTTCAAACCCCAGTTTTAGTACCACTGCTCCCTGCTGGCCTTCACCCCAGGCTTGACCGAGGGCCCCATGGATGCCCAGAGCCCCACCTCTGTGTGTCCTGTGCTCTTCCACGTGGGACTATGAGGTCTGGGGTGGGGGTGAGCACAGGGCTGCATGTGGTTGGTAATTAGTGAATGTTTGCTGAGTCAGGGAATGAAAGTGGTGCTGAGGCCAGGTTGCAAGGATGAGAAGGGTTTTGCCAACTAGAGAGAAATTGGAGAAAGGACCCCTAAGTACTCTTTATGCAAGCTTTGAGCTGCAAGTGCTTGTGACTTTGTCCTGAGTGCACTCCAGATGGAGGCAAGAGCTTGAACAAAGGCTTGGAGGTGGGACTCTGTCTTCCCTTCCTCCTTGCTGAGGAATCTACAGTCTGGTGTGTCCAGGGCCCTGAGGTGGGGCTGTGACGATCAGGTTATGGCGGTGGTCTTTGCCTGATGGGCAGTGGGAGCACAGGCAGTGCAGGACAGGCAGGTGCCACTGGCTGGGAACCAGGACTTGACGAATTTCTTCCCATGAGCAAGTGCTCTGCAAACACTTGGTCATTTAGTTCTACCTGAGCCCTGTGTGTCAGGCACTACAGGAACTATTGTTTCCAATTTGCAGATGGGAAACATTGAGGCTCAGAGAGAGGAAATAACATACCAAATGATGCAGCTTGTCCATGGTGGAGTCAGGGTTCGAACTCCTGTCTGTGTGACCCCCAAGCTCAAGCTCCAGATGGTTCTTGGCCATGTCACCAGACCCCTGGGGGTTTTCTGTGACCCATGGCAAATCTGAAAGATATCAGGATAATATGGTGACTTTCATAAAGCTAAATTTATTCCATTTAAAGGACTGCCTTTTGGTCTGAGATTATGTTCTTTCTTTTATGAAATGATGGGGCTGGGAAATTTTTGAAAATATCCTTACTTGGCAAGATTAAAAGTTGACAACCTATGCAGTCCCCAGAGTCTTTTTGGAAATGTTACCGGTGGGTAAAATTCCTCAGTCTGGGCACATCCTGCTCCCTGCCCTGAGCTCTGGAGCCAGAAGTGGGGAGTCTGGGGCTGGAGGGATGGAGGAGCCAGTGGCCCCCACTGTCTGTTTCCCCTGGCTCTTGGGACCTGCCCACACTGAGGTCCGCCCCAGGACTGGGGGGACGGGCAGATCAGCCCAAATCAGGGCTTGCCCCTCAGTTCATGGTTCCCAGGACCAGCTCCCTGGTCTGCTTCCTAGAGACTGGGACCCCAGGCAGGTGATAGCTGCTCTGAGACTCAGCTTCTTCCAGGTAGTGAGAGTACCACCTCCACCTGCCTACCTGGCAGGGCAGCCTCCTGCATTAGGTGCTTCATGGACTCCAAGGTGCTGTGAAGAACACAGGGCTTGTTGTGTTTTTAATATTCTTATCTCCCCAGTACAGATGCCCTCTTCTCTTGTGTCCTGGCCTCCCCTTACCTGCCAGGGGTTTGAGCCCTGAGGAGGGGACATGGAGATGGGGGTGGGGGCAACAGTGGCAACAGAGTCCCTGGAAGAGCAAGTCAAACTAGTGATGTTTCCCCAGGAGCACCTAGACAGCAGGCAACTCTGGCTGCCCGGGCTGGAGGACGGGGAACCCTGGGCTAAGAGCACACGGCTGAACCGGGAGCCAGGCTCTGAGTTCTAGCAGTTTGCATGCAGCTATAAGATTCATAGTCTCATCCACAGGGCTATCGCGCCAGATGCCTTTCACACACTACTTCATTTAATCCTTCCCCGAGCCCCAGAAGGCAAATACTCTCATTACCCTGTTGTACAGAAGAGGACACTGAAGCTTAAAGGTTAAGCACGTGCCCTTGTCACTCAGCCAGGAGGACGGAATTTAAGCCTGAGCTGCAAGGGCTGAGCAGAGCGAGGGCTGAGCAGGTTTGCAGGGCAGCAGTGGGCGGGTGGGGACACTCAGAGGGGGTGAGAGGGGTGGGTTGGGCAAGGAAAGCAAGTCTCCAGCCCCTATGGGTGGCTCCTAGCTGTGGACCCCCTCTCTGAGTCTCAGCCTCCCCCTCCTTGGTAATACGAAAGACAATGACACAAGGGTTTACAGAGTGCCTAGCTGTGCCAGACACTGCTCTGAGTATGTCTGTGCTCCCCTTTTCCTCTCAGTGAGGTGGGGACTATTAGATGCCCCTTTTGCAGACTAGGGGGCTGAGGCACAGAGAGGCAGAGTGTCTTGCCTGGGTGTAGGTAACGGGGACAGGACTCAAACCCCAGGCGTCCAGCTCTAGGTGTGAGACCTTCCCCTGATGTGATGGCTAACCCGTCCCCATGGGCCTGTCTGCCGGGACGCTGAGAGGGGACCACTTGAGCCTGAAAGTTCAAGGTACAGCCTCCCACCCCAATTCTACACTGTGGTTTCACTTCAATTTCTTCCTTCTCCATTTGGGAAGCCTTCACTGGTAGTCCATCAGGGCCAAGTCCTATCCCAGAAGCTGGGGACAGAGCAGTGAGGCAGACCCTTTTCTGCTCCTTGGGGGAGATGGGCCAGGAGGCTGGCAGTTGTCTGGGCAGTAGAGTCCTATGCGTGCCAGGCACAGGGAGGCTGGATCCAGACCCAAATTGACCGTAGCTGGGAAGGTTTCCTGGAGGAAGAGGTTTAAGTTAGGACCTGAAAGATGAATAGTAGTAGGAGTCCACCAGGCAAAGAGGAGCAGGGAACAGCATTCCATGCAGAGGGAACAGCATAGACAAAGCCCAGAGGTGGGACTGAACGTGGCATTTGCAAAGACATGCAAGAGGTCAGAAGAGTGGGAACCTAGAGAGGGCAGGAGGTGTCAGACAAAAGGCCTGTGTGAGCAAGTCCAGGCTGAGAAGCAGTGACCTCCTGGGGAAGGAGACTGTTCAGGAAGGAACTGGAGGAGAGCTATGGACAGATTTGCGATTTAGGGACACCTCTCTGGGTCTGGCCAGGAGGATGTTGGGAGAAGACTCCAGCAGGGAGCCCCAAGGATGCCTCCCCAGTGCTCAGTCCCTTGAGTGGTTCCTCTGGAGCCCTCCACTAACTCTGAAACGGCCTGGCTGGACCTGGCCTGGAGCCTGGGACTTTGCCTGTAGGGAAAGCTCAGCAGCTTATGCAAAGCCCAGCCGAGGGGAAGGTGTGTGTGGCTGAGCTGAGGGAGGCCTTGAAGCAGAGGGGGTGGGTGCAGGCCCTGCGGCTGTTTGCAAATAATCTCTGGGTATTTGGGCTTGGGGTGGATGGGGGTACCTAGAATAGTGGCCTTAGGACAACCTGTAGAAAGCACCCTGGGATTTGACCCATCTCGTAGTGGGGTTCCTTGGAGAAAGGGGCAGACCCCAGATGGCTCAGCCTGGCCCAGCTCCTCACTCCCTCCTTTTCTCAAGCTCAATAGGGTGTGGAGATCACTGTTCTCACCCTACCCCTACATGCTACTGAGCGTCCTCGGAATAGGGGTTGGATTAAACTGAGGAGAGACTGGAGCCCAGGCTCAAGGCCCAGGAGTTCAGTTGTCTCCGACAAGAAGTAAGAGCAAAAGCTTTCTGTAGAGCTCTGCTGAGGCTGTCTGGGCTCTGCCCCTCTGGGTGGGCGTAGGCAGGCCTCTTTACATTTGCAGCCTCAGCCTCTCGGTCCAGATGCTGGGCTGTGAGGGGGCTCCCCTCTCCCATTCGATGGGATGGTCCGGAGAGCACTTTAAGGCGTACCCAGCCGATCGTGGGACTTCGTCACTGTCTGCTTAGTGAACCCTACTGGAAATATTCTCATAACAACTCTGGAGGAAGATATTATTACACTAGTTTTCACTGAGGCTCAAAAAGGAGAAATGACTTGCCCAAGGTCAGCTGAGAAGTGGTTGGTCTGGAACCAGGTGTTTAGGCACCTGTCTAGGGCGCTGCCAGACACACTCCCAATTGTGAGCCTCTGATCTCAGTGAAAATTAGCTAATGTCTCAAGCGAGATCTGTCAGCCAGCTAAGCGGTGTGTGTGTATGTGTGTGTGTGTGTGTGTGTGTGTGTGTGTGTGTGTGTGTGTGTAACCTGGCCTGCAGACTGGAACTCAGCCCACACCAACCCCTGTGCCTCCGTGTTTGGCCTAGGCTGCAGCTGTAGCCCATGGGGGGAGGAGCTTTCCACTTGCCCCCCCTTCTTTTTACATTTTTATTTATTTTTGCATACAAGCTGGGGTGCAGGCCAGAGGTGTGGGGCGGTGAGAGCGTTCACCAGAGACAAGAGTGGGGAGCAGAACAGGCAGATTGACTGAAATACACCGCTGAGGGGGGCAGTGGGTGAGGCAGGAGAGGTCTGCTGTGCCATGTGGGAATCTCCCCAGCCTGGCATTGCAGCCTGGCGCTGCAGCCTCAGACAGCTCCATGGCGCTGCACTTAACCCGTTGCGCCACCAGGGAGGCCCCTCCACTTGCTCTCTTGTATCTTTTTCTCTTGACCTGGTGACTGGAGAGGAGCTGACCGTGGTATGACCAAGATGGCACCTGCCAGCCCCTCCCACAGTGGGGTCTGGCCATCTAATGCCCTGCACGTGACAGGCACGGGGTGGGCACTGGGCTGGGAGAGGGATTTGCACCCTCCTAATCCAGAGGCGGCAGCCCTCCCTCTATCTTGGCCAGGGCCGTGGGAGAGGTTTGTCCTTGCCCCATGCCCAGTGGCCCCAGCTCAGATCCCTGGCTCACACCCAGCTCCTCTGCCTGGGACCTTCCCCTGCCCTTCTCTTGCTCCCCATCCTCCCACTAGTTGAGCAGAGTTTGGATTTATGGGGGCAAATACCGGGGCAGTTGGGGCTGATAGAGATGCACTGCTGTGCCTACTGTATGGCATTTAGGGCTGAAGGATGGGGCAATGTCAGGGTGGTTTAAGAACCATGTTGGGGCAGAGTTAGGGGGAGAGCCTAATGGGGGTGCAGAGTTGGAGTGTTTGGGGCTAATTCTGGGCCACCCCTTCCTGGAAAAATTTGGCTATAAGTCAGGGAGGCAAATGTGTGGGCCATGTGCTGCCCCCCCCCAGCGGGCAGTAAACACAGCCGTCGCCCAGGAGACGGGCCCAAACATCCCGGCCCCCCACAGTTATTTATACCAGGACTCCCTTTCCTTCTGGGGCCTGGTCTGGCCTCTCAATCCACTCCTGAGCTGGGTGACCTGAGTTGAGGGTCCAGCCTCCTGCCAGGTGGGGGAACCCAGTAGCAGGACTGCTAATACCCCACCAGGGGCTGGGTACTCACCACTTTCTGATGGCCTGTCTGACCATTAGAGGCGCCAGGTCCTACTGATCAGAACTGTGTTCCATTTTGAGGCCAAAGCCTGGACTGGAAGGAGGAGACCCGTGATTGAGCCTTGGGTTTGATTTAACCTGCTGTGTGACTGTGCCCCTGGGACCCCATAACCTCAGCTTCCTCGGTGTTCAGTAGGAGGGAAGGGGTTGAATCAGTGCTTTCCAAACTGTTTTAAGCAGTGGATCTGGTTGTTTAAATGAAACTTGACATAGGAGCGCAGCATATGCAACAGATCAAAGCAGGGACACTCTGGGTGGGGGCCCAGAATTCTGCCCACTTACAGGCTATGGCCTCTTATACCATAAACCATGAGCCTGGCCCTCTTCATTCTAGAACACATTTCAGGTAACCCTGGGGTCCTCTGGCCAGATCCCCATGCCTGCTTGCACTTTGCACAGGTTTGCACTTGCACTTTGCAGGTTTGCACAGGCCTTTTCCACAGTTCACCTCCAAGGGCCACTGCTGTGTAAGCATGCTTGGGACAAGGGCGCCCATGCACAGCCGGAGTGACGGAGCCTGGGAGAGCAGGCTGGGGCAACGCAAGAGTGGACCTGAGGCTCCTCCTGGTGTCGTGTGAGCCCAGCGTGGGGAGAGAAGAGACATACCATGGTTGGAGACCAGAGGGCGGTGGGGGCTGGCTGTCCCTACCTGCCAGGTTCTAGCATGCAACTCCAGGGAGTTCAAGGAGTTCAAGCCTGGGTTTCCAGATCATTATGAAGGTGTATGTGTCAGGAAGGACAGATCATATTTTATTTAACAGCTTGTTAACTTGATTTAAACTTTAAATATTTAGACTGAAAGTATGTGGGTCTCCACTTATTCTCTCTCCCCAACCCTGCCAGTGTTTGGTGGCTTTGTGCTGACTTTTCTCCCACCCACCCACCTCTGCAGCAACCCCATGATGTTCTTACCCAGAGCTCTCTTGGTTCACAGGACAGCTGAGAAGCCAGATGATCTGGTGACCTGGGTCCTCCAGCTCCCTCCCAGATTCTGTCTGAACATGCACTGAGCCAGCCTGGGGGATGTGTAGAGTCAGAACTGACCTTGCCCGTGGTGGGTGGTACGTGGGGGTGAGGTGGGAGGTGGGAGACAGAGATAGGAACAGCCTGAGCACAACCTTGAGGGGGACCTTGAGGTGCCCAGAAGGGACTGGGAATCCCAGTTAGAAGTGGGAGGATCACTTCTCCCCAAAGCAAATCAAGGATTCTTAGCGAGTTGGAGGTGGCACCCAAGGAGAGGCGAGAACGCCGAAGTCAGCAGGGTGGAAATGTACAGGCTAGGGAAGGGTGAAGGGTGGGTGATGCTTCGGGAGCGTGCACAGCGTTAAGCTCTGGGTCGAGGAGCTTGGGTTTTAGACAGTTAGCAGCCACTGAGGACTGTAAAGTGGCAGGGGCACTCAGCTGAAGGTGAATGGACTGGGGGTGGGGAGGCAGATAGAGCAGGAATCTTGGTGGTCAGTGAAGGGGTGGCTAGAGGAAGGGGGAGTAGGGTGACAGGAGTGGGAAGTAGAGGATTAGTAAGAAAGGTGATCTCAACTTTGATCTCGACTCTGGAGCTACTTTTATCTCTCCCTCCTTCAGCCTGTTTCTGTCCTCCTCTCCTCCCACCATTCGCTGCCTGGGTCTCCAGACAGGAGAGAGGTCCCTCCCCAAAGCAGAGCACTTCACATAGATGGCCGAGTGGGAGGCTATAGCAGTATAAGAGGGGACGTGATTATCCACCCATTCATCTATTCATCCAACAAATATTTATTGAGAACCTGCCATGTGCCGAGTCCTGCTGTGGGTGTGGGAGAGACAGGGTGAACAAGACAAAGCGGCTGCGTTCATGGAGTTTACATTATGGGAGGCTGGGGCCAGGAACTGGGTCTATCTCTGGTGTCCACTCTCTGGCTTTCTGGCCCTGGATACGTAGGGACAGGGACTCTCTCCATTACCCACTCGTTTGTCCCAGCCGCCCAAGTATCAGGACCTTAAGAGAGGGGTCCAATGCCCAGGGTTTCAATCCCAGGGACCCCCTATCTCCGTAAGAGGCCTGGGGTCAGCTCCTGGCTCGGGCCCTAGTTCTTTTTACTTACAGGTGATGTGGAGCCCCTTCCAAGGCTTTCTTGGCCTCAGTTTCTTTATCTGCCAAATGGGGCTTTGGGGAAAGAAACCAGTCAATTCCAGTATTTCCCTTTGGTGGAGGTGGACGCAGATGCCTGGAACTCGATGTCATTATCATTATCAACACAAGACAGCAATAGCTACCTTCTACCAGGATCCGTGCTCACTGTGGACCAGCGGCGCCTTCTCCTTTATTTTCTACAAGCTCGGCTGTATGGTCGGTGTATCTTCCCTCCCCATTTTTCCATACTAGAGAATTGAGTCTCAGTAAGGTGAAATGACTTGCTTGAGGTTACATGCAAGTCTTCCTAACTTGGGGAGCTCTTAAGGAAGGTGCTATGAGGGTGCTGCTTGGCACCTGCCCCTCCTGGGCACACGGCCTCCAGAGTAGTAATCCAGTCCTAGTGCTGCCCCCCCCCACCATTCCCCTCGGGGGGCTGGCACCACCCCGAGACCTGGCACTGCATCCCGCTACACTGGCCAGGGCAGTACCTGGGGTCGGGTCAGTCCAGGACCGGACTCAAGGGTCTTAGCACCTCTGGGTCCTTCGGACCCACAGTCCCCGGCCCCGGGGGTGGTGGGTGGGCGAGCCTCAGGCAGTCAGGGTGTCGCGCCCCCCTCTCCGGCCCCGTCCTCGAGGACGCAGCGGCACCTTCACACTTTCCGCTTGGCCCGCTGCTCGCCTTTCAGGCCGCCGCGTTTTCAATTGTTAATTTGGAAACGGAAAAAGAAGCCGGCCGGGCGGGGGAGGCCGCAGGGAGGTAACCGGAGCCGCAGCGCCGCCCCCACCCCTCCCGCGCCGGGTGCTGGGTGTCCGCGAAGGCCCGCCCCTCCAGGAGGCCCGGGGCCCCGCCCACCTCCGTGTCCGGCCCGCCGCCGTGCAGCTCCCCTGCCAGGCTGCCCCTCCCGCGCTGAGAGGGCGGGACCCACCTCCCCTCTCCACCCCCTTGACCCTGAGCGCCGAGCCGCGGCGCCCGCCTCTGCAGAAGAGGAGGGGCCCCCGCCGTTGATGGACGCCGAGGGCCGTTTCGGGGGAGGAGCCCCCCAGGGGCCCGCCTCCCTAGGAACCCCACCCACTCTCGAGTCCCTCTGGGTGTCAACCTCCTGTGTGTCCCGAAGTGAACTCAAGTGGTTCTGCAACCCCTCACTGTGTTTCGTACAGGCCAGACCCCTTCCTCCAGATTGCCAGACCAGGGGTCATTGTCCCCATTAGACAGACAAGAAACTGAGTCTCAGAGAGGGACAGTTTACTAGCTCAAGATTATACAACAAAGGCTCAATTTTTGAGCCTGTCAGGGGTCGGGGATGGAACTCAATTCTGGGGCTAATGAGATATTGGAAGTTCTGCTTTGGTCTCCCCTGACTTCTCCTTGCTGTCATTGTTCAATTATGGAGTTTTGGAAGAAAACCAGAGGTTCCGCTAGACTGTCCAAGCAGATGAGCGCTATGCAAATGAAGTGTAAAAGACCCTCGTCCCGAGATCTAGAAGCCCCTCAGAACTAAGCAGCTCCTGGAGCTGCCTGGGCTTGCACTGCCCATTCCAGAAACGGAAATCATTAATCTCAGATGGATCAGCAGGAAAACAGGACCCATGGAGACTCCTTTACTCAACCCCTTCCTCTTGCTGAGGAGTAAACTCAGGCTCAGAGACAGCTTCTCAACTCCTCAGCTGAGTGGAGGCAGCGTTAGCATGGAGATCCCTTCCAACCAGCTTTTGCTGGCTCTCTCCACAGCCCTGAGCCTCCCTTTCTGTTGCCCCCAGCCCTGACACTTCTCTCAGTCACCAAGCAGGCTCCTGACTTTTAAACGACTCTCAGTCAATCAGCTGGAACCATGGACTGAGCAGTCTCTCCCTTTCAGGGCCAACGGAACTGAGCTGATGTCTGCTTGTGCTTCTGACTTCCAGCCTAAGACCCTCCTAGCCACCCTTCCACCTAGCCTGGCACAAGGGCACACAGCAAACCTTTCCCAGCTGCCAGGGTTCACTGGATTCAGTCTGGCTGGATTCAGTCTGGCTGGGCCTGGATTTGGGGTTCCCATGGGGAGCCAGCCTCTCAGGGCAGCTGTAACCAGCTGCCCAGGTGTGACTTGTAAGTTTGCATACTGCTTTGTGTATTAGTAGCAAAGGCATTGAAACACTCCTCCCCACTGTTCCCCATAAACCTCCTACTAGGTGGGATCTCATATAATCGAATCTGCAGGATTTCCACGCTGGGCTCAGATTTGGGCCTGTACCTCCAGAGGGGCACAGCCCTCTCCAAACCTCCTGCTTCACCCTGCAACTCTTGCTACCCTCTCTGTTCTGGGAGTGCTGAGAACCAAGTGGCAGGGACTCAGCTCCCTTTTCCCCTGGTCTGGACTTTTCCCTCCCTCTGTTGCCCCTTTTGCATCAATTATGCTGAATCAGGAGACAGAAAGCTCTTTAGAGGTGACCCTCGACCCTGACTGACTCAAGTAGCTGGAGGCCTGGCCAGTCCTCAAACCCAGCTCCACCCTGTCAGATATGGCTGGAAGGGCAAGTGCAGGCCCCAATCTGAAGCCAGGATGAGGAAATTTTTTTTTTAAAGATTTATTTATGCATACAAGCTGGGGCACAGGCCAGAGGCGTGGGGCGGCGAAAGGGTTAACCAGAGACAGAGTGGGGAGCAGAACAGGCAGATCGACAGAAACACACTGCTGAGGGTGGCAGTGGGCGAGGCAGGAGAGGTCTGCTGTGCCATGTGGGAATCTCCCCAGCTGGGTGGGAATCTCCTCAGCTGGGTGTCGAACCCGTGTTGCCGCTGCCAAAAGCTCCATAGTGCAGCGCTTAACCGCTGCGCCACCAGGGAGGCCCGAGACAAGGAAATTTTTGAGGTGAGAATGAGAGGAAGGTGTCTGGGTCTTTTTACAGAAAGGGAAGGAATTAAAAGACCATACTTTAGGAACTGGAAAATCTGGGTGTCAGGCCCAGCTCTGTCTCTGATCTACCATATGATCACAAGTAGGCTATGGCTTGCTCTTGGACTCAGTTTCCCATCTATCAATGAGAGGACTGAATGACTCAGGGTCTTTCACTGCCAGATATCATCGGTGTCTGATCACCTCTCACCACTTCCACTTTCCCTGCACAAGTCGCCATCGTGTTGCTTGAATTATACCATTAGCTTCCCAGCTCACAGGGGGGCAAATGCTATTGCCTTCTTCCCCAACCCCTCACAGTACCACAGTCTAGTCTGTACTCGACAACCTGTGCGATCTTCTACAAACATACGTCAGATCAAGTTACTCCCGGCTCACAACGCCCCGTCTCACTTGGAGTAAAGTCAGGATCCTCACAGTTCACTGTTGGGTGATGTGCTTCCCCACTCAACTGCCTCCGTGCCCCTGCCGCTGGCCACTCTTCACCTGCTCATGGGCTCACTGCTGGAACACCCCTTTCTTGGTGGTTCTGGGACATGCCAGACACCCTCCAGTTCATGTCTTCTGCACTTGCTTTTCCCTCTGCTCATAAACCCACAAGGCTCACTCCCTTATTTCCTTTAGGCCTCTGCTCCAAGTCACCTTCTCAAAGCTGCTGTGCCTGGTCAGCCTCTATAATAAATAGCCCCCACCCCATTCCTTGTCCTCTTTTTCCACTTAATTTTTCTCCATCATCATCATCTGACATTTTGACCTTCACTTGTTTATTATTATCTATCTCCCCCCATGAGATGGAAGCTCCAAGAAGGCAGAGACACTGTCTTGGTGCCTTGCCCAGGATGAACTCAGCACTTACCAAATGAATGAGTGAGTGAGCGACTATGTCGTGATTTGGGAGGGTTAGGTGAGGAGCTAGGAGCAGCTAGCAGGGTGTGGGCACACTGGGGAGGAGGCTGATCCCAGCCAGAGGCCCAGTGCCGAGTTCATCCCCTCTCTCAGGAAACTTAGACCCAACACCTGTCTGAGTTGGGCCCGGGGCATTCAACCTGAGGGCAGGACCTCAGCCAGCTCTAGGCCGTTGGGCAGCAGGTGCTCCAGCAGCTCTCCCCATGCGTGATGGCAATGCCGTGAGGGGTGAACATGGAGACGGCGGTGGGGGCTAAAGGGCCGCCTGAGCTGGAGGAGGGGTTGACATGGCATGAGCAAAATGGAAAAAGCTTTGCTTGCTGTCGTGGGGGTAAGAGCTGTGAAAATGGAGTATCGTGCCAGGCTTGAGTGGGGGAGACTGAGGTGGTGGGCCTTCCTGTAGCCATGCTGAGGGGATTGGGCCAGAGCCCACAGTCAGAGGATTTCACACTTTTTAAGGAAGCGGCAAAGCTCTTTATCCAAATGAAATCTTATGCCAAGGACGGTCTGTAAAACTGAGTCACCCAAGTCCGCACGGAGCTCCTCCAGGGGTTTCCTCTGGCTATCTTGTTTAAGGTGCTCACATCCAGGCTGCCTATTCCAGCCCTTAGTTGGCTTTTACTTACTGGCCTCCTGTCAGGAGGGCCCACGCTCCGTTTAGCTGAGGAGTCAGCTGCCTGGCTGGCCCTGAGCAGATGGGTGGCCGCTCGCCCCCTCAGTGCCCACCCTTGGCTCATGTGGACGTGTTGCTCAGCCCACTTACCTGGTGCACCAGGTAGTCTGGTCCATAGTCTGGTGCACCGGGTAGTCTGGCAGAGGGACACAGTAGGAGCAGGCAGGAGGGTTTGGCGCTGCTCCTGGTGGAGGTGATGAGGCTGTGGCTCGTTACACCTTGCCCTGCAGACACTCTCTTCCATACGCTTGTGGGCCTGAGACTGTTCACAGGAGCTCAGAACAAATGGGCCTGCGGAGGTGGGGGTGCCTGCCGCAGGGAGAGGGAAGGCCTTCACAGACTCTTCGCGGCAGGGCGCATCTGAGCTTCTTGGAGTAGAGAATGGCAGATGGATGAGGTTCCGTTCGTCCTACTTCTCACGCACCTCTGCCCCCTCTCCTCTCTGCCTCTTAGTGCCTAAGAAAGACCATCCATTGGGCTCAACCTTTGGGGGTGGGGGGCTTTCTTAGAACTTCAGCTCTGGAAGAAACAGTGTGGCCAGAAGAGGGGCATGAAGCCTGTGGCATCATGTGGGGGTCTGGTGACGTCAGAGCCGGCTCCCAGGCTTCCTGTGTGCTTGTGCAGTCCAGGCCCCGTGGAGGACTGCACGGGGAGGGCGTGAGTGCTGCTGACACCAGCCTGTGCCCAGGGTCAGCCCAGAGCAAGAGATGCCTGTTCTAATGGGTCCATGTAGAGGGGTCACTTTTTCATAATTTTTCAGGCTAAAGGGAAGGCCTTTCTAATTGGTCCACAGGAGGGGCATTTTCCCCAGTTTGTACTGTGTGTTGGCAGCTGCTCTGCTAGGGCCTCATCAAAGAACCTGGAACTGAGCTGGGCATCACCCTCTCCCCTCCACCCACTGCTAGAAAATAAAAATGCTGAAGAGACTTCGGCCGTCACTGAGTTGTTCCCCCAGGAAACTGGGGCTCCATGGAGACCCCGTCCTTAGCCTGGGCCCCAGCTCAGGCCTCTGGTCCAGAGAGGCAATGTTGGCGGCAGCAGCCCTGGTGCGGGGCCCTGAGTCACGTGCTTTTGCTCCCTTTGCCATATTTAGAATCGCTGGATCAGGGGAAACTTCTCTCCCAGCCCCTGAGGATTCTTGGAAAGAGCCTTGCTCTGAGGCCTGGCTTACTGCCCCTCCCTTTTATCCCCCTGCCAGAGAACTGTGCTCCCCAGAGGAGCCTGGAGCCCTGCAGGCCACACTGCCCCGCCCCCTGTCACAAAGTGTCTCTCTTGGTGAAGGACCTCTTCAGCATCAGCTCAAGTTTGGGATTTAAGAAGCCATTTTTCACTGGAAGGGGTGTGTGTGTGGGGGGGGGGGGAGGGGTGTCATGGCTCTGCCCCCCAGGATCCTTGACAGAATTGGGATCGGGGTCCCCCACTGAGGGAAGACAAAACCTTGCCTACAAGGCCATGCTCTGGGGGGCAGGGTAGGGTCAGCACATCCTAAGCCAGATGCAGAAATGAAGGAGCCAGCTGGTGGCCAGGCAGGTGGTGACAATGAAGAGGGGCAAGGAAGGAGACCCAGGAAGAAGCCAGGGGCAGGGCTAGCACCCCATTCCTTCCTCCTGGCTGCTAGGGGTCCCTCATCCCATAAAGACTGCTTCCTCCCTCAGGATCATCAAGCCCTCAAAACACAAACAAAACCCAAACCCCAAATCAAACACAATTTGAAATGCATGTGCTGGTGGACTACCTGCCATGTTCTGGATCTTTCCTTCTGCCCTGCTTATTGAGGTTAATGGTCCTGGGTGCCTATGGGAGTCCTCGGTTCCCTCTCCCACCCTTCACACCCACTCTGCTCCCCACCTCAGAGAAGCAGACCTGGCCTCCTTTACACAGAGGAAGCAAACCCTGCCGGGAGCCCTTTGGCTCTTTGGCTCCCAGGGTGCCCTCCCAGCTGCCAGGGAAGCTCTGGGGGAGGGTCGGTCCTGCTGACTGCTCTCTCCTGCTCTGGACCCCAGCCTGCCTGCTGCCCTGGGGGCTTTGTTCCACTGATCACTCCCTCTCTCTCCCACATCTTCAACTTCTCTGTCTCCTGGCTCCTTCCACTGGCTCATCTTAAAAAAAAAAAAAAAAAAATGCCCGGGGCTCCTTCTCCAGCGCCTGCTGTGGGCCTCTGCCCTCTGCTGTCAAACTCCTTTAAATAGTTAGACCGCCTCTCACTGTGGCCACTTCCGACCTTCCCCTCACCAGCCTGGGGCCTACTCCTCCCTTCCCTCTGAGGCTGCCCTTTCCAGGGTGCCCAGCGACCAGCTTGTCACCAAATCCAATGGGCAATTTTTGGGCCTTATCTCACTTGACCTCTTGGCAGCATTTGACACTGTTGTCCACTCCCTCCTTCTTGAAACACTTTCTCCTTTGGCATCTCTGCAACTTCTTTCCTTGTTTCCCTCCCTCCTGCTGGCTGTCCTTCCCTGTCTAGGTAGAGGGTTGCCCCCCTCTGTGCCTCCTTCTCCACTGGGCCCCCCTCTAAATTTATCACGTGCTCTCTGGACTGCCTCGGCCGCTCATTTCCCCTCAGTCACGGCCTCCACCCCCACGACAGCCAGATCTGCCTCTCTGGCTCGGGCCTTTGCCTTCACACCCACCGGGTGTGCCCAGTGTCCTCCAGCGCTCTCCGGCTCAGTCCAAAGTGGACCTCACCGCCCACCCCTGCTCCTCCACTGAGCTCTCCCATCTCAGGTCACTCGTGACGTCGTCGCGGTACCGGCCCCGACCCGGACTGCAGCCTCATTCTCCACTGTCCCCATTTCCAGGCAGTCTCCAAGTCCTGCTTCCGAAAACCTCCAGTCCTTCACTTCTCTCTGCTTCCATCTCAGTACAGGGTTCCTCCCCCCATCTCTTATGGCGGCTGCTTCTTGCTTTTCCAGCTCAGCCCCACCACCCCTGATCCCTGCTCCACACTGCCTCTGAGCGGTGGTCCTGAGACACAGATCAGACCTTGTCATTCCCTCGGGTGAATTGGTGCTGGGAATTTTACGGGGTCCACACCTGAATGGAGAAAGCATGCATTGTACAAAAAGGAAGAATGATGTAATATATATATATATATATATATATATATATATATATATATATATATATATTATATAAATTTTGGCCTTTAATCTAAAAGTGGAAACTGCAAAAACAACAACAAAAACAAACAAAAAAACTGCCGAGGGCCTACCCTTGCCTTTATGATAATGCTCGAAGTGCCCGGGAAGTGTCACTTGATGCCCCAGCCCTGGCGCTCTGCTTTCTCCATGGCCCCTTCACTCAGGCCCCCACCTTCCAGAACTGCTGGCCACATGGGCACCAATAAGCCTCCACATCGCCATTGCTCTCTCGGCTTGAGGCAACCCCACCCCTGTCCTGTCATTTCCTCCAAGAAGTTTTTACTAATCCCCCCACTTTGGATCTGCTGACGTTTTCTTACACACCCCCCACCGCAGCCTCCCTGGGCACACTCTCACTGCCTCATCCAGCATGTCACTGCTGTGTTACGTTTGTTCACTTCCTGAGGATCTGGACTCATTTCTGACTTCACAGTAAACCTGGCTGCGTGTGGATGGCAACTTGTGTTTCTTAAATGAACGGGCTCAGGTACCTAGGCCGCAAGCCCTGTTCTGCTCTGCGATGCCAGCCCCTGCTTCCCTGTCATCACTTCATCTCTGCAGGCTCTGAGTTACTGTACCCTCCTTTATAAATTTATACAAGTCAGTGGTTTTTTTTTTAAACATTTATTTATGCATACAAGCTGGGGTGTAGGCCAGAGGTGTGGGGTGGTGAGACGATTCACCGGAGACAGAGTGGGGAGTAGAACAGACAGATCTACTGAAATGCACTGCAGAGGGGGGCAGTGGGCGAGGCAGGAGAGGTCTGCTGCGCCATGTGGGAAGCTCCCTGGCCAGGGATCGAACTCACGATGCAGTGGCTGTGGATGTCTTCATAGGCTGAGACTCAACCCATTGCGCCACCAGGGAGGCCCACAAGTCAGTGGTTTTAGTCAATTCACAGAGCAGGCCATTGCAGAGCCTTTCTGAACCTCATTTCCTCATTGGAAAGCAGGGGGTGGTGATATACGCTCTCAGGGTTCTGAGAAAAGAATATGAACGCAAAGGGCTTGGCACAGTGCCCGGTGATGAGCCGTTGGCCAACAGGAGCGGTTATGGTTATTACCTAGGGTCACCCAGGGAATCAGGGGTGAAGCTGGTGTTGGCTGAGTCCCGCCTTTCCAGCTGGGCTTTCCTCACTCCCCTGGACCTGTGGCTGCTTCTGGGCAGTGATTTGAGAAACAGCGGGAGGGGTGAAGGCAACAATCACACTTGTTTAAAAAGCCCCGAGTTGGCTAATAATTGAGTCAGCCACAACCACTCCCATTGGCTAAGTCAATGACTCTCCAAGTATGGTCCCTGGAAACCCTGGGATGTTAGTATCACCGGGAACTTTGCAGAAATGCAAATTCCTGGATCCTGCCTCACACTTACTGAATCAGATCAGAGAGGAGTGGGGCCTAGAAATTGGCACTTTACCAAGCCCACCAGGTGGTTTTGAGACCTACTGTAGTTTGAGAATGATTGATCTAAACATGCCATTCACCTAGTCACCTAGGCTGCCCTCCTGAATGAAGGGGACAGTCACAGAAGGGGAGGGTGGTGGTGACAAATCTCACTGTGACCGCCAGCCTTGAAGAGCCAGCCAGCAGAACTCACCTGTCCCAGCTCTGCCCCCTGGACTGGGCAGGGTGGACATGGGCCCCAAATTGCAGCCAGACATGATGGGCAAAGTAGCTACCAGTCTGGCCTTTCCGCTGGGGCTATAAAAGAGGGGTTGCCCAGCCAGCCCCTGCATGCCACCTATACTTGAACAGGTGATGAAACTGAGGCCTGAGAGGGGGCCAGAGCCAATCCTTAGACAGTCCTTTTTGTTGTATGAAGAAAGTCACACACTGGTTCTGGGGGACACAAACAGACCCCAACTTGGGGCTTTTTCTCCGCCTCCTTCTGCTGTCCCATGAGTAGGCATCTGTGTGAGGACCTCCAGGAGCAGTTGCGGGGAGGGGGTGGTACTCTGCCCTGGGCTTCCAGCTTCAGTGCTGCCATTAGCTCACTGTGTGATCTCGAGCAAGTCTGTCTCTCCCTGGACCCTACGTCCTCATCTGGAAGACTGGGGTAATTATTCAGGTGCCTGGAAAACGAGGTGTTCTCTGTCAGGCTAAGAACAGCTGTTCAACTATATTGAGCATCCAGCGGGGAGAAACTTCCAGCTAGGGAATAAAGGCAGGGAACGGTGAAGTTAAGGGGTTCTTAAAACAGTCTACCAAGTGAAGGTTGGTCAAGGTTGGAGACCTACCTTCTCTTCCCTTACCAGGAAGGATGCTGGGGAGGCCGGTGGGGGTGGGGGGCAGGGATGGATGTGCTTAGAGCTCTGGGAGTATCCTCAGTGGGCATAAACTGGTGTACAAACCCACACCCCTGCCACTGTGAAACTATGCGGCATGATGTTTTGATGTTTGTTTGATGTGAGCTTCTGTGATTCATTTACTCAGTCTTTCAACGATACCCTGAGTGAAGCAGAGTAAGGGAAGAGAGTGGGGATGGAGCCACTATTTTGGAGAGGGGGTGGAGAAGGCTTCTCCCAGGAAATGATGTTTGAACAGAGACCTGGATGAGTAAGAGAGCAATAAATAGTCAGAGGAAGAGGCAGAGCAAGTGCAAAGCCCGGAGGTGGAAATATTTGGTGTGTTCCAGGAATGGCAAGGAGGCCAGAATGGCTGGAGCACAGTGAGCCTGTGATTGGGGGGCAAGAGGGGAGAGCCGGTTTAAGAGGTGGGGGTGGGGGCCAGATCTTGCAGCATCTGCCAGGACAGGCTCAGGAGTTTGACTTTTACTCTGTGGGAAGTCAGTGGAGAGTTTTAAGGAGAGCGGTGTTGTGCTCTTTACGTTGTAGGCCATCCCGGGCTGCCTTGCAGAGAGGGTCTGAGTAGGGGCAGAGGGAGGCCGGGAGACTGGTCAGGGCGACAGGTGTCAGCTTAGCTAGAAAGGTGAGCCGAGGTCTGGCCAGGGGTAGAGCCAATGGAAATGGCTAAAGGACAGGATGTGGAGGGTGAGGGAGAGGCAGCATCGCGGGTAACTCTGTGTGGAAGGTGGTGCCATTGCTGAGATGGGGAGACTCGAGGAGCAAACTTTGAAGACATCTTGGGAGTTTGAGAACATCCACGAGGAGATGTTGAGTAGGTAGGGGCCAGCTGGACTCGGGGAGAGGCTGCCACACCCTCACACCTGTGAGTGGCAAGAGCTCGGTAGGAAAGGGGTGGGGCGGGATTAAAAGTGGTTTTTCCTTGTTTGTATTGCTAAGCAAATGAATTTAAAATTTTATATTTGTTTGGCACTACCCACGTTTAGTCCTAAAAAAATTAGGAAATGCAGATAAACAAAAGCCAAATCTCTTCTTTTTCCTGAGATAAGCTGTGCTGACTCTTAGTATATATATAGAAACATCTATATTTTAAAAACTGGGATCACACTGCCCTTATGATTTCATAATATGCTGTTTTCACTTAGCCTGTTCTGAAGTGGTATTTTATAGATGCGTAACTATTGACACGGGAAGAAAAGTGTTGAGGGAGAAAGATTCTTGAAAACACCCATAGGCCCCTTCCAGCATGCCTGCTTCTCCTGAGGTCCCCAAGTTAGCCGGGCTGTGGGGCTGACGGGTTTCTGTCCAGGACGGGAGTCCAGGTCCATCAAGGTTTGGCTGCAGCCCTTCCCAGAGGAGGGGTTGTGTGAGGTGACCTTAGGGAGACCCCTTTTGGGCACCGCGTCCTGTGTCCACATCAGTCCCTGTCTCTGGTGGATGTGGCCAGTCTCTAACGCTGGGAGCTGGGACCCTCGCCCTCCATCCCAAGCCTTATGTCTACACCCTGACTCGGCTCTCAGAACAGGAACTGGCCAGGGAGGCCTCCTCTCCCCTCATTCACTTAAAACCCTTTATCAGCCTTTGCCACCCATCTCCTCCACCCAGGGGCATGTGCTGGGACCCATCCCTAAACTTGCCCCCCAAGCAGGCTGGGAGCCCCTGCCCGAGGTAGGATGAGCAGGCCACAGTGGAGCCATGCCCTTGACATGCCTTTCCTCCCATCACCCCTATTTTACAGATGAGGAGACTGGCTTAGAGAAAGTAGGTGACTTTCCCGGGGCCTCACAAAAACAGGACTGAGACTTGAACCCAGTTCTCTATGACCCCAAGCCCAGGACTCTGCCACTGTGAAACATGAACACAAATCAGGCCATGTGTAAAGTGACGGGCCACATACAGGGACCCCAGCATTGGTAGGGGCTTCTGAGTGGGGACAGTGGGGTGGGGCTCCCCAGAGCAGGTGGGATTGGAGGAGAATATGGAGTCTCACAGGCTCAGCTCTTGAGGTATTTTAGGCAAAATCCAGTGTCAGCATTCCCAATGGGGAGACCCAGGGAACATTTGGGGAGTGCTGTGTGTCAGTCTACAAGGGGTGAGTCTCTAGAGAAGCTTATTCCTCGGGGAGTCCCTCCTGGGCATGCGCGTGGAGCACACCCCTCCTGGGAGAGGAGCGCCTGGGAGTCCAGCCTCCCTCCCTGTGGCCGCACTGCTGCCAGTCGCAGCCTGCTCCCCCTTGTGTAGTCACTGACTCCCCGTGGGTGCCAGCTTCTCTCCATGCCCTCACCCTCTTCCATCCACTGGGGGAGAATCCTGGTTCTAAGCTCACCTCTGTCCGGACATATTGGGTGATTCTAGGTGAACCCCTTTCCTTCGCTGGGTCTTAGTTTCCTCAAGTGTGTAATAGAGGTTGACGGAAGGATTGGATCCGTTGGGTGCCAAGGTTCCTTCCATTTCTAAACATCTGGTTCTGGGCCACTCAATAGGTTCTCGGTGCCCTCAGGAGAGTTCCTGGTCTCCTCGGGAAGGCTTCTCAGTGCCTGATGTTCCTCTCCACACCCTGTCCCACTCTGCTTCCTTCCCTCCCCTCCCGTCCTCCCTGGTCCCTTCTCCTTCCATAGCTGTCTCATCATTTAATTCTGGAAGACCCACGAAACCAGAGGTAGGCCCCATTCTGTAGATGAGACCATACTCCTGTCACCTTGGACTTCATACGGAAGGGGCGTCCCTCCCTGACCCCTACCCCTGGTGACCCTAACCCAGCCCAGAAAGACCTGCCACTCAGCACTGAGTGAGCTCCTCTCTGAGCTGCATCCTGCATCAAGGCCATTTCAAAGGGTGGATTGTGAGGTGCCTGAGCTTAGCAACCAGAGCTTAGGGGGCCTCTTCCTTTGCTGCCCAGCACAGAGCCACAACTCCAGGGAATTCTGATTCTGCTTTCCAGATAAATTTCCCCCCCAAACGCATCCCTGTTCACCTGATTTGCAGCCCCGTGCCGGAGATTCCTCAACTATCCTGTCCATCCAGCAGTCTAACCCTCTCCTTCATGCTGCAATTGTAGATTTTTGCTGGTCTTCAGCTGCCTGGTGCTGTCTGTGCTGTCCACTATCCAGGAACACCAGGAACTTGCCAATGAGTGTCTCCTCATCTTAGTGAGTACGGAGTCAGGGTCTGAGGGAGGCTGGGTGAGGTAGTATCTCGGGGTTCGGGGTGAAGGTGGAGAGAATTTTCTCGTGGCTCAGAGAGTGTGCTGTGCTCCCTGAGTGGGTGTCAGCGCATGTCTAGGCTTCATTCCCTGCTTTATAGCAGCTGTTGGGAGCTTTTCTGCCTCTGCGTTAGGGCTTGTAATACGCCCAGGGAAGTGGAGAGTAGGTCCCGCTTATTCCCAGGACAAACACTGCTATACCCTTGCCCTCCCTTCCCCCCACAGTTTGCTTTTATTCTCCTTAACAAAAGCAGCAGGGAGGAGGACAGCTGACAACCACGGGCTTGTCGCCCAGTCCAGGTTAGAGAGTCTGGAATGGCTGGGAGGGGGAGGGGGAGGCAGAAGACCCCTGTCAGCTGCTGGGACTGGACGGCTCAGGAAGGGAGGATGGACTTGGACTTTCAGTTTCTTTGGAAGACAAGGAAGGGGCCACCTGCCTTCTGAAATCCTCCTCAGGTGTAAGAACCTGATGTGAGGAAACGCCATACTCCTAAGCCCGGGACTCTGGGCTGCGTGGCCTGGAGAGTGGGGACTAGAACTCGGGACCCCGCCCACAGGAATTCGTGATGATCGTGGTGTTTGGTGTGGAATACATCACCCGGGTGTGGTCTGCAGGCTGCTGCTGCCGGTACCGAGGATGGCAGGGCCGCTTCCGCTTCGCCAGAAAGCCCTTCTGCGTCATCGGTAATAGGGCCCGCCAGGGGATCCCTGGCCCCAAGCCCCAGAATTGACAGCCTGACCCCAACCCTGACCCAGACCTTGGGGCCTGACAGACTCAACGGACCCTCTCACGCTCCCTCGAGGCCCCAGGAAGCCATGACCCCAGGACTTGATTGGGGTGGGAGAGTGGGTTTCTTCCTGGAGCTGGCTGTGACCTCCCGCCCCCCGCCCCCCCCGCAGACTTCATCGTGTTCGTGGCCTCGGTGGCCGTCATCGCCGCGGGAACGCAGGGCAACATCTTTGCCACCTCTGCATTGCGCAGCATGCGCTTCCTGCAGATCCTGCGCATGGTGCGCATGGACCGCCGAGGCGGCACCTGGAAGCTCCTGGGTTCGGTGGTCTACGCCCACAGCAAGGTGAGGCCCGCGGGGGCGTGTCTGGGGCGGGGAGACAGCAAGGTGAGGCCCGCGGGGGCGTGTCTGGGCTAGGTCGGGCTGGAGCCCAGAAGTGGTGGCGTCTGGGGACTGGACTGAGATTAGGGGCCTTGCGTGGGCAAGGGCAGAGGGTCCTAGGCAGGGGCTAGGTCTGGAGGGGGTGGTGTCTGGACCCAGGCTGGGATGCAGGACCTGAGGGGTAGAACTTGAGGGTCTCACTTGGAAGCTTCTGGTTTCAGGGGACTCTGGGCACAGCCGAGTGGAGAGCTGGCTGGGGCAGATCTGAGGGTGCTGTTGTTCTAAGTCTGCAATTTGGGCTTTGGGGTCAGGACAAAGATGAAGGCCTGAGCGTGGAACGCAGAGGGTCAAGGGCCGGGGTTAGGGTGGGGGGCGGGCCCTGAGATTTTTCGAGGCTTTGGCCATTTCGGGAAGGTGGGGCGGGGTCTTTCTGATCTTCCTGATAAAGGCTGGCAGAGCCTCTACTGGGAACTCCGAGAGGTGGGGTGCTTTTACCCCTGTCCAGAAAACTGATAGGAGCCTCCCACTTCCCCACCTTTCCCAGGTGGGCACCGTGTTCCTCAGGCGCCTTTGCCTATGTCCTGCCTGTGATCTCCCCTTTTGCTGCCCCTGCAGGAGCTGATCACCGCCTGGTACATTGGGTTCCTGGTGCTCATCTTCGCCTCCTTCCTGGTCTATCTGGCCGAGAAGGACGCCAATTCAGACTTCTCCTCCTACGCTGACTCGCTCTGGTGGGGGACGGTGCGTGAGGGTCTGTGCAGGGCTGTCCTTCTCCCTGGGACCCCCTACCCTGGCCTGACCAATGTGCCCTTAAGAGTTGAGTAGGCCTGTCTCTGTTCTCTCAGGTAGGGCTGGGAGCCCTAGTGGCCAGTCTCTGTTAGCCCCCCAACCTGCTCCACCTGACCTGCTTGTGTCCCCAACTAGCCTCCCATGTCACATTCCTATGACTTGTACTCTTCCCCCCTAACCAGCATGGGAGATAGAAAAATCCATCTCTGCCCTCACCAGTCCCTGTGACAATTCTTTGTGGGCAACCAGGGGGCCCCTTCCCTCATGATCAGGCTCCCACCTGCCTGTGCCCCCAGCAAGCTCCTGCGGGTGGTCTCAATGACCAGCCCTGTGGATAATCCATTTGTGTCCCCAGATTACACTGACAACCATCGGTTACGGTGACAAGACGCCACACACATGGCTGGGCAGGGTCCTGGCTGCCGGCTTCGCCTTACTGGGCATCTCCTTTTTTGCCTTGCCTGCCGTGAGTGTCCCTCAGCTTAGGCTTGCCCAATCTGGGGGAGATGGGTCCCGGCAACAGAGCCTGCCAAGTCCCTATCCTGGTGGGGGGCACCTCTGGTGTGCAGAGGTGGGAGTACCTTTGCTGCCTTTTGTTGTCCCCACCACCATGGTCCCCAACCCTGCCTATCCCCATAGGGCATCCTCGGCTCTGGCTTTGCCCTGAAGGTCCAGGAGCAGCACCGGCAGAAGCACTTCGAGAAGCGGAGAATGCCAGCAGCGAACCTCATCCAGGTACGAGAGGCCCTGGACTGAATTGGTGTGTTGATTCTGTGTGCTGACTCATCAGCCCAGATTCACAACTGATTCCACTTTGAAGCTCAGAGAGGAGATGGGCCATTTTGGGGATCACTGTCAAGTCAGGAATAGAGCTGGGATGCTGAGACTGTCAAAACTTCCCCCTGCTCCACATGTTCGTTTTAGGACTCACCAGCTCCAGCTCTACATGCCTCACGTTGGGTAGAGCTGGGTAAAGGCCCCAGGTGGAGACCCATACCTGCTACGTCAGCTGTGCAGCCATCAGAAAGCCTGCCTCTGTCCCAACACCTTAACTGAGTAATTCAGTGCGCAAGCACGCGCCCAAATGAATGACAAATGGGATAAATGCCTTGGAAGAAATGATTTTCTGGAGAGCATCTAATACACATGGACTGATTTGACCCTGATGGGGACTCAGGGATGGCTGCCCTGGGAAAGATGACTACCCGGGGAAAGTGACACTTAAGTTAAGAGCTGCAGGCTGGGTATAGAGGTGAAGGCAGAGGGAACAGCATGTGCAAAGGCCCTGTGTTGGAAGAAAGCACAGTGTGGAAGGAGGCTTGTGAGGCTGGAACACAAAGCTCAGGGAGGAGTATGCAGTGGAAGGAGTTGAATAAGTGGGTGAGGCCCAGACTGGGGGCCACAGGGAGGAATGTAACTTTTCCCTAGGAGCACCGAGGAGGCACTGACAAGAGGTGAGCAGGAGGAATGGGTGACATGATCAGATTTGTGGTTTGAAAAGTGCTGAATGGATTGAGGGTAACCTGGGTGTATGGGAAAGACCAGAGGCGAGGTTCTGGCAAGTGTGGAGACACAGGGTGCTGGGTGGCTTGGATGAGGGTAGCAACAGATGAGATGGAAAGAAAGAGCATATTTAGGGGTTGGTTTACTGTCACGAGCTACATAATGACTCTTCAGGTGGGGGTTTGCATAACGGAGGGCCCTGTGGATGGCCTAGGTGTGCATCGAGGTTTGTGTAATCATACTCTATGAGGTCGCCCATTTCACAGGACGAATCCCTGTTGTTAAATAACATGTGACTGTCGTGACATTAGGAGCGAGGGAGGGTGAGAGAGGGTGACTTTCAGGTTTCTGGCTTGCCCGGTTGGGTGGTTGGTGACCCAGCTCACCAGATTTGGGACATGAAAAACGTGAGTGTGGCTGGAGTACGTAAATGTGAGGGGCCTCAATGTTTTGAGGCCATAGGAAGTGCAGGTCTGCACCTGAGATGAGAGGAATGTTCTGAGTGGATAAGTCAGAGGGGTTGTGTGTAGGCGCCAGGGAAGTCCTGAGTGTGGATGAGCTCGCTAGGGGAGAGGAGAGAGGTAGAAGAGAAGGTGACCCAGAAGTGGGTTTAGGAAACTCCGCATTCAGCAGCAGCAGTCAGGTTGTCTGAGGAGACAGGGGGAGCTGCCTGACGGGTGGAAACCCAGGGAGAGTGTGGTCTCAGTCCCCACCGTGCGGAGGCATCTGATGTCCGGCTGAAGCGACAACTCTACTTTTGTGACCCTGATTCACTTGGCTTCTCTCTAGTCAGGGGTGTGTGCCAGAGAAACCCCTGTGGGAAATAGTTCAGGAAACACTGGCAGAGCCCACTTCGGCCTGCTCCCCAACATGCCACTTTCTGACCCCCCCAAATCAGACTCAATCCCTTTATCTCTCCACCCCAGAGTGAACCTCCCCTCCCCTTCCCTGCTATCTCCAGCCACCAGCCCAGCCTTTCCTTCTCAGTGTCCCCCGGGGCACAGTGGCTGTGTCTCCAGGGAGCTGGCCTTCCAAAGGGCATTGTAGGGGCAGGCGGCTGGCACTGTCCATGCTGAGAGACAGCTGGTATTGTGGTGCCCATAATTAATGAGACAGCTCTGGCAGCTGCTCCCCAACCCAAGCCAGGGGCCTAGGCAAGCAGGAAGTAAAAATATTCCTGTCCTGGGAGGGTGCCCGACTGATGAAGTCAGCAGTGGGCAGTCCCTTAAGGACAGGAGGCACCCAAAGAAGGGGGGCATCCAGGGCCCAGTTCTGCTTTGTCCTGCCCAGCAGCTTCCGTGCCTCCCTGCCCCCACTGTTCACCCCACTCACAGTCCCTCCCTGGCTCTTCTCCTTGCCTGGAGGGAAAAAGACAGTTCTTCATTTTGTCTGACCCTCGTCCCTCCTGCTGCAGAAGAAACCTTGCAAGTTCATGGATGCTGAAGGCTTGGTAGGTGATGCTCTTTCCTCCCCTCTTCAGCCCCATGAGCAGTGACAGGAGCTGGGATGGGGTGGGATTAGTATTATTATATATAATTCACTCAATCAGTCATTTATTCCCCAAACATTTGCAGGATACCTATCCTTGCAGTGACCAAGACACAGCTTACAGTCTAGGGGGAGAGTAAGATGAATCAAATGGACAATGAAGAGATATTTATCATCTGTGATGAGGGAGATAACAGGAATGTTTCATGGGGACCTTGACATTAAGTGCCTACTATGTGCCAGGCAGTGCGCTTGGTGTTTAATGTACATTTGCTCCTTTAATCTTCACCACCCCCTGGTAGGTAAGTGGTATTACATCTCCTTTACAGATGAAGCTGAGGTGCTGCAGCTTGGCTTAATTTGATCATACTAGTAAGGGGCTTATGTGTCTCAATTTTTATGGAGGTAACATTGGTTTATCACATACAAGTCGCAGGGGCACAACATTAAAATTCGACATCCTTAAACTCTGTATCATGCTCACCAACAAAAGTCTAGCTTCCATCACCATGCAACTGACCCGCTTCTCTTTTGGTAACCACTGGTCTGTTCTCTTTGTCTAAGAGTTTGTTCATGCACTTTGCTTCTTTATATCCCATGGATGAGTGAAATCACATAGTGCTAGTCCTTCTCCGTCTGATTTATTTCACTTAGCACAGTCTCCTCAAGATCCATCCATGTTGTCACAAACAGCAAGATTTCATCCTTTTTTATAGTTGAGTACTATTCCATTGTGTGTGTGTATATATATATATACCACATCTTTATCCATTCATTGGCTGTTTCTGAATCTTGGCTGTTGTGTATAGTGAATCTAGGGTTGCATACATCTGTTTGATTTAGAGTTTCCGTGTTCTTCAGATAAATATCCAGAAGGGGAATAGCTGGATCATATGAAACCCCAGCTCTCAGCTCCTCCTGGGTTTGACACTGATCTGCAGCCGTCACATTGGGGAATCTTTCTTTCTAGGGCTCTGTTTCTTTGGCTGACTCTGCCAATGGCTGTGGAGTCGGAATTGGCTTTGGGCTCTTAGTACCCTTCAGCTGGCCCCAGGTCAGGTCCTTTTTGGGGGCAGAGGGCCAGTGGGGGCTGAGAAGCCTCACTGATGTCCTTCCTCCCCAATACCACCAGGCTGCATGGCGTTTGTACTCCACGGACACGAGCCGGGCCTATCTCACGGCCACCTGGTACTACTATGACAGCATCCTCCCATCCTTCAGGTAGGTCCCGCTGGGGGTGGGGGTGGGGTGATGCCCGGGAAGGTGGAAAGTGATTATGGCTGCTGAGGGAACATCTGGGGCTGGCTCAGCAGGATCTACAGAACTCAGCCTGGAGTGCCCTCTCCCACTCTGCTCTGTCCAAGGTGGACGTTGGATGCTGGGCACTGGCATGGGGTGGCTTCCTGCCCCCCTGGCGGGGCCCTGAGTCCTGGAGTGCTGACAGTGCTGTAGCTCACCCATGGGTGATGCTACTCAGGGCAGCGGCACAGCCAGTGCATTGCCCCTCAGTCTGAGTTGCGTGCAACATTGGCCCTTCCCAGCCTGGCATGCGCTGCTGGGTAGAGTGTGGATGTGCAAGAGTTGGGAACAAGGGCCCCACCGTGTGTGCGTGAAGATGTACTTGCTGATACTGTCCCTGGCAGCAGCCTGGGGGCCCAGAGTGGGTTCACCCCACTGGCCCAGGCTGGGGTACAGTGGCACAGGGGGTGGTGCACGCAGGGGATTATTAATCGCATCACCAAGGTCCGTGTGGCTGGGTGCTGGCCAGGCCCTCGACGGGGGTGAAGACCATGGGCCCCAGCTCAGTCAGTCCCCGGGCAAGCAGGCAGGTGTCAGGCACAGCCTGGCCAGGCTGCTGGGCTCGGCGCTTCCGCGGTGGCTTCTTTGGCCTCATTAGTTCTCCAAGAGCAGCTGATCCCACTCACCCTTACGCCTGGCTGCCCCCTCCCAGCCCCTGGGGCTCCCTAGGTGAGAAGCAAGAGAGAGGAGGTTAGGAAGGGGGGCTCCGAGGATCATACTGCCCCTCCCCCGCCATTTCTCCACCCGGCAGAGGTGAGCGCCCCCCGCAGAGACGGGGCTGGTGTTTAGGCTGGAAGCTGCCTCTCTTCCAGAAGCAGCTATGAGGATGCCAGGCCAGGCCTCAGGGAGTGGGGCAGGGCCTGCTGTTAGGAATCTGATGTACTGAGGGGGAGGGAAGGCATGAGGGAGGGGTGGCCTGGCGTCCTCTGGTAAGAGAAACAGAGCTGGGTCTGGGCCCCCTTCTCCCTGGATCTGTTTCCTCAGCCTGATTGGACAGCAGAGCCGGGACCTCTTCTCCTCACTACGGAAACAGGAAGTAGATAGCCACCTAGCAGGTTTCCTTTCTCATCCTGTTTCCCTCAAAAATCCGGAGTCAGATTTGGGGGGTGAGGATTTCCAGGAAAGTACCCTCGACTTGTGCCCAGCCTGTGCAACCAAATTTGGGATCTCTAAGGATTTGGGACCCCAAGATAGAAAGGGATGGAGGAAGGTAGTTTCTCCTGCCCCCCACCCCTGCCTCTTGTGGCCCGGGGTGTTTGCTGAGCCCCTCTGGGGAGGCTGGATCAGGCAGGACCTGAGCTCAGGAGCTCATTGCCCACGGGGGGGTGGGGCGGTGCCCGGGCCCTGCCCACTGCTGACGGCGCCCTCTCCTGCAGAGAGCTGGCCCTCTTGTTTGAGCACGTGCAGCGGGCCCGCAATGGGGGCCTGCGGCCCCTGGAGGTGCGGCGGGCGCCGGTACCCGATGGAGCGCCCTCCCGTTACCCGCCCGTTGCCACCTGCCACCGGCCGGGCAGCACCTCCTTCTGCCCTGGGGAAAGGTAGGGGCCCCTGGGGCCGCCACCTCCTCTTGCTTCTTCTCCTCCTCTTTCATTCTCTGTCTCCCCCACTCTCAGACCTACCTCCAGCTGCTACTGCTCTGGGCCTGTTCTGGGGACTCCTGGGTCCTGACACGAGGCCTGGGTAGTTGTTGGATGGCCTGACAGGTACAGACTGAGAGCCTCTGGAGAGGCCAGGCTGGTCTCACCTTCTCGTCACCTGGGGCTCCAAGGGTCTGAGTGGGGTGATGTCCACACCATCCTTTCCTGTCATCTCCTCCATTCATACCATTGTCCTCTTTCTTTCTGTTTCCACATCCCCCTCATTCTTCCATTCCTGCACCCCCATCCCTCCTGGAAAGCTGGCGAGAGGAGGAGGCCGCTGGCCACAGGTGCTTACGGCTCAGGTAATCGTGGGCATCGTTCTGGGGTGTGAGGGAGGGGAACCCCCTCCCCCAGCATGTTCCTCTAGAAGGGGCTTGATACTGAACCCGCCTCTCAGGAACCAGATGCCAGCTGGAGAGAGCTCTGTGACTAAGACGCGCTGTAGGACCTACGTAAACGCAGCCAGTGACTAATGCTCCCGTCTTGCGCGGCTCTTGTCCACAGCTTTGCTAATCCCAGAGGGCTCTTCTGGGATTCTCCCACAATGCCTTTCTTCCTCACTGAGGTACATTTTGCTCCTCCCGACAGTCTCTTTCCCTTTCACCTGTCTCTAAGAAGAACAAAGAAAGAACAATGCTTATACTCACGTAACTGCTCATAAATAGTGAAAACTCTGGCATGTTTGGACAAGGGAAGCCTGTTCACTCAGTGTGGGAAGGTGGCTGCTCCTGTAAGGAGTTTTGAGGTCAAAGAGTCAATCTCCCCTCATCCCTCCCCTGTGCATCCCCATCTCTTTGTTTTTGCCTCATCATCACACATCACCCCTGAATCTGCCAGGTGGACAACTGGGCCTTGAGTCTCAGGTGTGATTCTGAGCCCTGGGCCCAGAATGTGGGGTGGGAGGAAAGGTGAGTCACTCGATGGTCAAGGAGGAGGTGTGGTGAGAGCTTGTCCCTGCCACCGATGCTGTATGGCCTTGAGGAAATTATCAAGTCACTCTGAGCCTCTAGGTCCCGAGCAGAAAATCAGCGATGTTTAGGCTAATCAGGGCTCTGGACTGTTTCTAGGCTGAGTTTCTAGGCTGATAAGGCCTGGGACATGGAGAAGAGGGAGTTTGGGTGCAGAGGATGCCGGGAGTGGGGTTCTTTCTGTGTTCTCAGCAAGGGCACTTCTATCCAGGGGCTGAATAGGAAGTGGGTGGAGGGGGCAGCCCGTCCGAGTCTGGGGCTGGAGGGTGGGATGCATGACTGGCCGGGCCAGCTGGGAGTCCCCTGGAAGAAAAGTCCGTGGTGTGGCCCTTTTTAAACCCTTTGTCACTGCCTGAGGCCCTTTGTAGTTGTTCTAGTCCCATCCAACCATAGCTTACACACAGAAACTCTGCAGTTGTGGCTTTCCACAACCCTGCCCAGGGCTGCACCCAGGGCTCTCTGTCATTCTGACCTCTGAGCAGTAGGCTCTGCTATCACCTTGTCTCATGAGAAGGTCCTGGGAATGGAGATCAGCCCAGAGTGCAGCTCCTTAGCACCCCCACAGCTGCTCTGGGCCTCTGGACCCCCCAAGGCTTAAGAACAGCTTTCTGCTGAGGGCTTGGCCATCACTAACTCCCGGCCTGTGTCTGTCTGCTCTGGAGCATCTGCGTGGCTGCGGCTTGGTGGTAGATGAGGGTAGAGAGTCCTTGCTTCCCAGGGGCTCCGGAGGTTGAGCTCTGACTTCTAGATGGGTCTCTTGGCCATGGGGTGGGTACTTCAGACAGGAGCCCCTGCTGACCACCTGCCATAGAGCCTGCCTGGCCACACACTTTGGACGGATCCAGGCCAAGCATGTCCCAGGATGACAGGAGCCGACTTCCCCGGAGATGGCGTTGTTGAGGCCAGCAGCTGCTCTCTGCGGTTTTGTGACGCGGCGGTGATACTGATTCCTGCATCAGTATCCTGTGGGACTTTGGTTCAAGGTGCAGATTTCTGGACCCTCTCCCTTAGGCCACTGAATCAGAATCTCTGGAGGAGAGGCACAGAATCCTACAAATTTAACATGGTCCCCAGGAGATCGGCCCACAAAACTTGAGAACTCTGTATCCCAGGGATGTGCCTGGAGGACAATTTGGGTAGGGGGGGATCTTTTCCTCCCCCAGCCACTGGCGTCTGGCCCATGCTGGCAGCGACCCATGCTCTGCCCACCTGCCTCCCTCCCACTAACCTCTGTTCGTGTCTTGTTCTCAACTTTCCAGCCAGATGTTTAGTAGTAAGCGGAGTTTCTTTCGGATCCACGCCAGCTGGAGACCGAGGTACCCCCTCGCCTGCTCCTCCTGTCCCTGCTCCTCTTGGCCCCATCCAGTTCGGGGCTGGAGAGGGGGACAGGATGGGCCAAGGACAAGGTGCATGTGCCTGCCGCCTGCCGTCTGCCTCGGGGCCCTGGCGAGCCCCTTGCCTTCCTGGAGCTGCCTCTGCCAGGTCTGGGGCATGGGCCGTTCTGCCAAGAGGGGCTCTTGCAGAAGCCTGGGCATGAGTTCTGGTTCTGCCCTTGACCCCTGTGCGATCTTGGCCACATTATTTCGCTTTCTGGACCTCTGTTTCCCATCTGTGGTGTGGGTAGATTGAACTAGAGGCTCTCTGAGAGTCCTTCCCACTCTGACCTATGCAGGCCTTGGGTTTAGCATCCTGGCTCTCCACAGCCCACCTCGGAAGGATGTGGGAAGATGCCGGAAGGAGCTGGGACTGGCACGTCCTTCACCATCTGTTGGTCTCCGGCTTTTTGCCTTATCACCGCTACATTCCTTGGCAGCTGCCTCTGCCAGGCCCTGCACTGGGAGCACAGCGGGGGTCGGTTGCCATTCATTGTGAGGAGCGCAGCAACAGGAAGAGGCAGGAGGGCTGTGGAGCCCGGGTCAGGCACTTTAGAGAAGTGCCTTCAGAGAAGGCCCCCAAGGGTGGCTGTGAGGGAGGTGTGCGGGCCAAGGAAGCAGCATGGTGAGACGAGGAGGTGAGGGAGCACGGCTGTGGGAAAGGAGCACAGCCCTGCGGCCAGAGCTGAGATGGGTTCAGGACCTGAGGGTGGGCGCTAAAGCCCAGTGTGAGCCTCTTCCTGTTGGTGCCGCTCGGCAGCCTGGGCTCATGAGTCCTGGGTTTCTCGAAAGCGACCCTGCAACCGCATGGATCAGGGAGCCTTGAGTAGGAGATGAATGGGGCTTCCACCAGGAGGTGGTGTTCTTAGAAATGTGGGCTCTGGACCAAACCCACTAGCTAGGAAGCCTTGGGCATCAGCCCTCTGTGCCTCAGTTTCCTCAAATGTAAGATGTGGATGGTGATTGATCTGTTTCCACTGGGTCTGTGCTGGCTCATAGGAGGTGCCATGGAGATGTTCTCGTTTGATTTGGTATTTTGAGCAGTTAAGACCTTACCTCTTTAAGAAAACAGCTTGGAAACCAGGACCGTAGGTGAAAGGAACACACTAAGGGTTAAACCGAAGGCTCTCTGGGTCCGATGACTTTGGATGTGGGTGGGCAGGAAGGGTAAGGCCAGGGCGAAAAGGCCGGTGACGAGGCTGCCTCCTCGGGGTTGTCTGCAGCACCTGGCGGGGAAGCTGCTTCTGTTTCCCCTGAGCTTGGCTTCTGGCAGGCAGATGCTGAATCCTCAAGGATATGTCTTGTGGATGTGAACACAGAGGTCGGCCGCAGGGCAGTCAGAGTCCTCCCCCAGGAGAACCGCAGTCGAGCCCAACCCATTCATCTCCTAAGGCACTAACAGACCACGGAGGTCGGTTTCTGGACCTTGGCACCATTTACGTTGACGTTGGGATAACTCTTTGTTAATAGAGGGTATCCCAGACCTTGTAGTAGATTTAGATACCAGGATATCCTGGACACTGGGATCATCTCCTAGTGTGACAAGCACAGGTGTCTCCAGGCATTGCCAGTGTCCCCGAGTGAGCAGACTCACCCATAGCTGAGAACCACTGCTCTAGACCTTATCCTGAGTGCTTGTCTCGGAGAAAGAGCGGCCTCTGAAGTCAGGGAAAACTGGCTTCCCGTCCTGCTCCATCTGGGCTCTGTGACCTGGGCGAGTCGTTTCACCTCCTTCCCATCTATAAACTAGGGGTGGCAAATAACAGAACCTACCACGTGAGAATGACGTGGCTGAGAGGTGATGAGCTGAGGCAGCCAAGAGGACCCTCACTTCTGAGGCGCCCCAGGGGTCGTGGGTAAAGTCGCTCTTTCAAGGTCTGCCATGGGCCAGGTTCTGCCCATTTTCTTGAGCTTTTAGGCTCCAGAGAGGCTGCTGTGAGCCATTTTCTGAGCCCTGACCAGAGGGCCCCGTCTGGAATAGTGTCTTCTTACATTGAAGAGGAGCCCGGGGCCTCTGGCTGGCTAGAAGGCCACAGAACCCCACAAACCAAGCTGGAAGCTCCTTCAACTATCACAGACTCAGAGCCAGAAAGGGCACTTTCAAGGCCTCTAGTGCAAGCCCCAAGACCACTGCCTCTATAAATCCTGCTGAGTGCAATCTCAGCCTTGTTTGTGCGTGCCTCCTGACAAGGAGGTCCCCCCTCCAGAATGCCTTTGCAGTGATGAGGGGGGTGCAGAGATCTGGAGTTCCAGGTCCTTGGCTGAGTGTCAGACCTTCTCCACGCCCCTCTGCACCTCTCCTCCTTGGAGGAGTCAAGGACAGCGGGACAGAGGAGGGGTTGCACGGACTGGGTGGGTGGGGGTGCCTGCCAGCATGAGGAGAGCCCCAAGGAATGGCTCGGCGGAGGAAAGTTTGGGAGCGCCAACCTCAAACTTTGGTTGGAGTCTTTGAGCTGTGTTGAAGGGATCCAGGCCAGCAAACAGCATGCTGGATTGCGGGGGCTGCCCGTTTTTCCTATCTGATGCCTTTAGGGCCCCAACCCTGACTTATGACCTCTCCCCTCTGGATGGAGGTACTAGCCCTAAGGATGGGGCTCCATCCCGGCTGCCTTCCTGAAGGTGCCCCTGGTTTTGAGGTCCCCCTCACCTTAGCACCTGGGCTCTTTACCCTGGACCCCATGCCTGGGGCATGGGGGACTCCAGCTCTCACCCAGCCCTGAAACCAGAATCTGTCCTCTGTTCAACCTCTGAGTTGAAAGTCCTTATTCTGAGTTGAAAGTAGGTGACACAGTCTCCTTTCCCAACCCTTGCCCCACCTCAGACCTTCTTGGGGACCAGCTGGTGCTCCCCCAAGCCAGGGGCCCAGACATTTGGGGTGGAAGATCCCCCAAATATGTCTGCAAACCACAACAGGTGCAGCAGTGACACCTCAGGGCCTGGGCTGGGGGACGTTTGCCTAGGTCCTAATCAAACAGCGAGAACATGGTCCTCGAACCTCTTGGACACAGAGTTACTCTGCCAGGTACTGGTTAACCAGGGCCTGTCCTGGGGAACCTGAGGCCTCCCCTCCCTGTCTTCCTCCAAGGTTTGGGGAATGTGGTGGGGCGCTGGGGTGCAGGAACAGAAGTGCACACACAGACATGCCCAGTGTGTTCATGTGTACACGGTCCTGTGCAGGTGCTGTTGAACTGGGGCTCAGAGGCAGTGAGGGGTGTGGGTCTGGGGGAGTCCATGGTCACGTGGGCTGGGTGTCAATCCAGAACCCTCGACAGGGGGCACCGCAGAACAGCTGCTCACAGACCTTCACTGAGGGAGGCGGCAGGCGTGTCCCAGGCATACATGTGGGCCCAGGAGCAGGACTCTTAGGGCCGAGGCCCTTGGCAGTCTGGCACAGCCTGCTCCGGGGTACCATCCATGCCCAAGTGTGTGGGATGGACACCTTTGGAATTTTGCTGTGTGCTGCTGGCACAGCCATACCAGGTCCTAAATCCCAGACCCTACAGGCCAGTGTGGGATCCGGTTGCTGTAGCAGTGGGAAAAGGGGGAAATCAATGGATGTGTGTACACGCACATGCCGACATAAGTATACACACTGGTACCTGTGTACCCATACTGTCTCTCTCTCTCTCTCTCTCACACACACACACACACACACACACACACACACACACACACACTGTCCACTCCACATAGCCTGCTCTTCTGTACAGTGAGGAACTGGAGGCCAGCAGCCTGCCTGTGCCTAAAGGGGTTGCCACCGCCACCTACCCACCTGGGCCAGCCCAGCTTCCCGACCCTCCTGTCTGTCTGTAACTCCCGCCTTGGGTTTCTCTTACTCTGTCCGCTCTGACATCTGTCTCCTGTGCACCCCTCATATGTCTGGGAAATGAAGGGTGGGTGGTGGGGGGAGGGAGTCTGCTTCTCACAGGAGTCAGGGCCTCCCTTACCACACCCTCATTCCACCCCAGGAAGTCTCCACTTGTTGGAGAGTCAAGACCCAGTAGCCACCCCCAAGCCCTAAGTCAGCGGTGTGCCCGCTCACGTCCGACCCCTGCTCCAGCTAACTTGGCTCTCTCCCCCATCCCACCTGCCCTGCCAGCAGCCGGATGGGCATCAAAGACCGCATCCGCATGGGCAGCTCCCAGCGGCGGACGGGTCCCTCCAAGCAGCACCTGGCACCCCCGCCCACGCCGACCTCCCCAAGTAGCGAGCAGGTGGGCGAGGCCACCAGCCCCACCAAAGTGCAGAAGAGCTGGAGCTTCAACGACCGCACCCGCTTCCGGGCCTCTCTGCGGCTAAAACCCCGCGCCTCTGCTGAGGGTGAGCCCCTGGGGGTCTGGGGCCCGCACCCCGCTGAAGGTGACAGAGTGAGGGCAGAGTCTGGGCTGGGGGGGTAGGGAGGAGACGGTTCTAGTCCCAGTTGCCACTGGTTGATCATCTTTAGGCACTGGGCTTCTGGTCTGTAACGGGCACCGTCAGAGGCCTTCATGCTGGACCCCAGAGGGCGTGAGAATCAGTCGAGGCCGTGGCGGGCGGCATCTGTCGTGGTTAAGCGCACTGGAGTCAGTTTGCCGGGGTTGTGCTCCCGGCTTTGCCATTTATTTGGGGACAAATCACCTAATCTCTCCGGACCTCATCCTCCTCATCTGCACAACAGGGACAGCAGTAACACAATCTCCAGGGCTAGGTGAGCTTTTATCCGTGGGAGGCGAGCAGCAGGGCCTTTGGAATGCAGTAAGGGCTCAAAAACTGGCTGTGTCGCAAGTGTCCCCTGGGAGGCGCTAGTCGGGGCGAGCCCTGACTGGCCCCAGGGAACACCTCTCACTTCTTCAGTGACCTGGGAAGCAGGTTCTGTTTTCACCCCCGATTTACAGACTCCCCATGTGAAGACAACTTTCTCAGGTAGTAAGTGGCAGAGCTGGTGCCCTCTGCAGGTCTGCCCAGCTCCCGGGCCCACGCCCCCACCCTGCCCTCTTCACCCAGCTCCCCCACAGATAGGAGATGTGACTCTGCCTGGGGTCATTGTTCTGAGTTCTGGCTGCTCCCGACTTGCGCTGGGAGGTAGGCGAATACTCCCCTTTCTGTGCTCCAGTGTCTTAGGGAAAAGTCCCCTGGAAGACTTCGCCCATTTTGACATGCCCCAGACCTCTGGGCGGGAAAAGGAGGGGGGTAGGCAGGATGGAGGGTGGGCGCGGAAGGCCCCTGACCTGAAAGGGAGGGTCCTAGCCATGTTGCCTGTCTGTGCAGCGTCGGCCCAAGGTGCTGCTGGCTGACAACTTGAACAGCCCTTTCCTGGAAAGTTGCAGAACCTCACAAATCTGGCTTTGAGAGGGGCTGGCCCACGGGGCTCTGGGCATGGCTGCTGTTCAAGAAGCTGCCTGGCCTCCCCCCACTTCCTGCCCCTGGGTTCAGGAGAGCATCACCTTTCTGTGCCCTGCAGGGCACCAGCTCAGGAAAAGCATTTCTTTTATCTGGGGGAGAATGATTTGCTTTCGGGGTCTTCCCAGCAGCAAAGCTGGGCCTGGGAGCCAGCTTGGGTTTCTTTCCTTGAGCTCCCTTCCCTCCTGGCTGATGGACCTGACCCTATCCAGAGGCCGCGTACCCCTTTTCCCTGGAACTCACTGTTGGATGGCGGGACCACTGGGGCTTGCTCTGGGGCTGTGTGCAGTTGCGCCCTAGAGCAGCTCCACGTACCGGCCCCCCAGTGGTTGTGTGTCCTGCTGACCACAGGGCAGGAGGGCATAAGGCAGACTGGGGTTTCTACCCTGGGTAGGCATCCACGGAGGAGCAGCCTGGTCTGCCTTGTGCGCCAGGAAGCTTCTGGATCCTTTCTGGGCCTGTCTCCCTCCTGGTACTTCTAACATGTGTGGTGTTAGGGCTTGGGAGTCTTCCCTTCTGCTGCCACCACCTGCCTCCCCCAACTTTCCAGAGGGTCCCTCGGAGGAAGTGGCAGAGGAGAAGAGCTACCAGTGTGAGCTGACGGTGGACGACGTCATGCCTGCAGTGAAGATGGTCATCCGCTCTGTCCGGTGAGGCTGGGTGCTGGGGCGAGCCCCCCACCCATCTGCCACTCTTTGCTGCTCCCCATCTGGGGTCTGCCCTCATGGCCAGACCTGGGCTGGCTCCTGGACACTCCAGCTGCTGCCCACCTGGCACCCTTGGTGGGGCCGACTGGCAGGGCCCCTGGAGCTTGGGTGGCTGGGGGGGTGCATCTGGCTCCCAGCAGGGGGTGCTCATAGTCATCAGGCTAGAGGGCTGGCTGGGTGGGGTGGGGGTGCAGCTGCCATCACTGGCTCCCTTACACCCGCACTGCCCTCCTGCTCCTCCCCGCCCCCTCTCTCTCTAGCAGGCTCTCTTTGCTACTCCAGCCGTGTATAGCATCTGCCCAGGTCTCCCTGGCCTCTTCTGTGTGCCCTTTCTCTCCATCCATGTCTCAGCCTGGCTCTCCTTCTGCCTCTATGTCTCCAACTCTCTCTCCTTGGCCTCTTGGCCACTGCTTGGCTGTCCCCCCGGGGCCTCCTCTAGAGCAGTGCCCACATCACACACCAGCCGCTTGGGAATCAACTTAGTGAAATCAGTGAGCTGAGCCTTAAAAAAAGATATTAAAAAAAAAAAAGACTAGAAAGTGCTGGAATGTCTCTGCCATGGTCAGGGTAGATGTGTCTGAAACATTTCAGTTTTGTGTGTATGTTGTATACTGGTTTTGGATATAAAATGTGTTTCTTATGGTGGGCCTGTCTCCCTGCCTGGCCAGCTAAGGGAGAACCAGAGTCTCCTGGGTCCATTAGCCAAGATCCACCCATGTACCTGGCCTCCATCTTCCTGGGCTTGGAATCCTGGCCTAGTCACCACCTGCAGCCGAAGCTCTAGCTCCAGAGACCTCCTTCAACCCCAGGTCTCCCAGACTCTCCTCCTCTTTTCCCTATCTGATGCACCTGCCCACAAGCCTCTCCCCTTTATGTTCCTTTTAAAGTCAGAGTCATCTGGAACCCAGTCCCAGAGTCTGAGGCGAGTCCCACCCCCTTTGACACATTCTTCCCACAAGTGACCAGCTTCTACGGTCACGTGAGCTGCCCCTGAGCGCTGCTACCAAGCGACCAGTTTCTGGAGCACAGTGTATGAGCTGCCTCCCAGCCCAGGGCAGCTCTCCTTGGCCATCCCAAGACCCCCCACACCCAGCACACCCCAAACCTGTTTTTCCGCCCATGCCCCCATCTCAGGCAGCGGCACCAGCACCCCCTGTTGCCCAAGCCGCAGGAGTCTCCCGGACTCACACTCAGAAGCCTTAGTTCCACCTCCGTGCCACTGCACAACCTGGTTCAGCCCATCTGCTGCCCCCTCGAGGGCATCCTCCTCACAGGCTGACAGAACGGTCATGCTAAGGCAGAGTCAACCCCTGCCCCCACCTTCCCATTGCCCAACCTCTGCCAGGGATTCAGGGCTTTCCAGGTACCTCCTGCCAGCCTCCTTCTCAAGGCCAGTCTCTTTCCCCGCCTTTCATAGACACTCCCCTCCCCCAGTTCCCAGCCTTCCCATCCTGTTCAGGTTCCCTTGAGCTGAATCTCACATTCCTCCCTGGCTACTGTGTTCCTTCATCCCGCTCCTTCTGCCCTCGGCCAGCCGGGAAATCTCAAGACTTGTCCCCAACCTCCCCAGCTGAGGTCTCCTTCCTCCTGGGCTCTAGCCCTCTTCCTCTACTCCTTGACAATGCCCCGGTCACCCCTAATTGTGTCCTGGTAGTCTCCCAACGGAGGCCAGGGCTCCCAAGAGCAGGGATGGGATCTGATAGCCTCTGGGCACGCAGGGTCCAGCTCGGCAGTTCTAAAGCTTCTAAAGCTTCTAAAGCGTCGGTGGCGTGGGTGCCTCCCTCCAGCTGTCCTCTGCGGTCTTCACAGATGCTCTGTGCGCACCAGGGACAACCTGCCTCCCAGGCCCTGCCTCCCAGGCAAAGGCAACTACAGATACGGGAACATTAAAAAATACCAAAAACACCTGCAGGGAGGGGCAGGAGTGGGGAGGGAGGGAGGGTGGATGACTCAGAAGAGGCTGTTTTGTGGCCCAAGCAGGAGGTGCTCTGTTGCTGGACAAGGAGTAGTAAGAGACAGCAGGGGCTGGGACAGAATCCCCTGCTCAGCCTCAGAAAGCAGGACCTGCCCTGACACCCGTTTCCCCACAGGATTCTGAAGTTCCTGGTGGCCAAAAGGAAATTCAAGGAAACGCTGCGGCCCTACGACGTGAAGGACGTCATCGAGCAGTACTCGGCGGGGCACCTGGACATGCTGGGCCGGATCAAGAGCCTGCAGGCGCGGTGTGCTCCTCCGCCCCAGAGGAGGGTGGGGGCAGGGAGGCTGTGGCCCCAGTGCACCCACCCCCCAAGTCTGTGCGGCTCCCCTTTCCCCCAGTGGGGCCCCCGGGGTCCCCTTAGTGGATGTCGGGGAGCTGAAGTTTCTCACCATAGCAAGGCCCCTGGCTTGCAGGGCAGGACTGAGGCCAATTCCACACCTGTCAAACCTGAAAAATTCCAGTTCCTCTATTGACCTGCACAACTGGGGGATGTCTTTAGAATGTCTCTTTCCTGGTCTTAAACAAGAGGCCTAAAATAATCCATGACCTCCCATTTCCCAAGAGGACAGGAAAATTGTCCTCAGTGCTGTATGCCTTTGCCTCTGGAATCCTGCATCTCTTCTCTCCCCCCAGCATACAGGAAGAATTCTCAGTCCAAGATCCCAGTCACCTCCACCTTGGCCGCATCCTCTTCTTACCTGAATTCTCACTGCCTATTCATTCATTTGTTCTCTCAAGAAATAATCGTTGGGCATTTGCTGCCTGGCAGACAGTGGGGTACAATGGAATGCAAAACATAGTGGAAAGAAAACAGAGACCCTGACCTCATGGGGCTTTCACTCTAGTGGCAGGAGAACAGATGATAAACATGTGAATCTAAGAGATGTCAGGTGATGATAAAGGCTAAGGAGAAAAGTAAGGGCTAAGGTATAGGGGCTTGCAATTTTAAATAGATGAGAAGGTGACATCTGAGAAAAAATGAAAGGCGAGGAACTCAGCCCTCTGGCTGTTTACTAAATAAAGAGGGGACAGCAAGTGCAAAGGCTCTGAGATGGATAGGGGCCTGGTTGTGGGTTTAGGATCAGCAGGAAGCCCAGTGTGTCTGTTCTGGTGTGAGAGAAGTGGGAAGGCTTAGAAGGTTCATGGCTCTTAGGCTGTGCAAAGTTCCATGGGCCACTCCAGAGACTGGCATTCATCTGGAGATGAGATGCAAGTATTGGAGGGTGGTGAGCAAAAGACTGACAAGATCTGATTATGTGTTTAAAAAGATTACCCTAGGTTCTGTGTCAAGAATGGTCTATAAAGGGGCATAGGATGGAAATAGGGAGACTGAAAAGGGGCTACTTCAGATGTCCAGGCACGACACGAGAGGTGGCAGCAGAGGTGGGGAGAATGGTCAGATTCTATATACCTTTTGCAGGTAAAGCTGACTGGGTTTTCTGATGGGGTAAGAGGAAAAAGAAGTCAAGGATGAAGTCAATATTTTTGGCTTGAGCAAAAGGAAAGTTTTCATTTATTGCATGGGGAATGCAACAGCACAGCAAATTTCCATGGGGAGAGGCGGGGTGTGTTGAATTTGCGGTTCCTGTCAGACCTCTAAGGGGAGTGCTGATCTGACAGAGGTGTGGGAGCCTGGAGGGAAGGAATGGGTCAGAAATAGAGATCTGGTGTCAAATCTGGAAGCGAATCATCACTAAGCAAGTGGGAGGGAATAGAGAAGAGGTTCCAGGAGAGAGTGTTGGGTCCTGCAATGTTTAGAATTGTAGAGATACAATAGGACCCAACAAAGGAGACTGAGAAGAGGGCTGGTGAGGTAGAGGAACTGGGAGAGGGTGCTGTTCAGGAATTCAAATGAACAAGGTGCATACGGGGCCCTCAGATGTGCTTAACTCTACTGACAGGTCTCACTACAAGGACTGAGTTGATCAAGTTAGGCAATCTGGAGGTCATTTGACATTTCACCACTGGTGAAATGGTGGAGTGAAAGCCTGATAGAGGAGTACATTTAAGAAAGAAAGGGAGGAGATACAGGATAGAGATAACACTTTAAAGAATTTTACTGTAAAGGAGAGCAGAATAATAAGGCGGGACCAGTTCCAGCCTTGTCCACCCAACTACATTCCCACTGTGTCTCTCCCTCCTCCCCCACCCAGTCCTCCATTTCCATCAGGCGGTTGTTTTAATTGCCATACTTGTGAATGGTGCCTCTGATCAGCCATGGAAGAACCCTCAAAATAGTGGCCAGGTCCCTCCATCCAACCCTGTTTCCTTCCATTTGGCATGGAAAAAAAGCTTCTTCCCTCAGCTAGTCCCTGTCCAGCGGTGCAGGTGATAGAGACACAATTGAGCGGGGCAGCCAGGAGTTCTTGAGGAAAGGAGGGTTCGCGTTGTCTAGGACTTCGATGGTTCTAGTTTCTTTTCCCCAAGGGTGGACCAGATTGTGGGCCGGGGGCCCGGCGACCGGAAGACCCGGGAGAAGGGCGACAAGGGGCCCTCTGACACGGAGGCGGTAGATGAAATCAGTATGATGGGGCGTGTGGTCAAGGTGGAGAAGCAGGTGAGTGTGAGATAAAGAGTTCCACTGGTGTGGAGGAGCTGGTGTCCACCTAGGAGCTCTGGAAGGCAGGGCCTACGAGTCCCCAGCTTTGCCCACCACGACCGGGCAGGGAAGCATCGCCTCCCAGGAAGCCCACTCAAGACCCTGATAAATTCACCTTCTCCCGCCAAGCCCCACCCTGGGTTACTACAGATTCAGATAAACCCGTATAAATCTCATCCACTTCGTTTAACCCCGCTCAGTTGTGTCTCTAGGGCCTGGACTATCCCAACCAATCACAACTGAATTTAGCTTGGGTACTAAGCCTTGGCTTCCCAGCTTTGCCTGGCTCTCCAGCCAAGCTCCCCTTTCTTGTTGCCCGCCCAAAGCCCCGCCCCTAAGTTAGCCATGCTCAATCCCCATCACCCGTGCGACCTGCCCCTCAAAGCCCGCCCCTAGCCTCGCCCCACCCAAAACCCCGCCTCCAAGCTCCGCCCCGCCCCAGGGCCCGCCCACACTCCCGAGGCGCCTAAGGTCCGCCTGCTCCGAGGCCCTCCCCCAGCCCCGCCTCTAGCCGCGCCCCGCCCTCAGGTCCAGTCCATCGAGCACAAGCTGGATCTGCTGTTGGGCTTCTACTCGCGCTGCCTGCGCTCCGGCACCTCGGCAAGCCTGGGCACCGTGCAAGTGCCGCTCTTCGACCCCGACATCACCTCCGACTACCACAGCCCAGTGGACCACGAGGACATCTCCGTCTCCGCACAGACGCTCAGCATCTCCCGCTCGGTCAGCACCAACATGGACTGAGGGGCTTCTTGGGCCAGACAGCACTGGGTCAGCCCCTCGGCCTGGCGCTCGGATCTGCCCTCCGAGGCCTCCAGACTTTTACTTGAACTCGCTCCCTCGAGGGGAGAGAGGCCACACGCAGTATTGAGCTGCCTGGGTGGGCAAGATACCAACGACCCGCCACAACGCAGGAGCGTGAGATGCCAGACCGCATGGAGGGCAGCAGCAGCGGCTGCCCGAAGCCTCTGGGACCCCCAGTGCCCTGCCTGTTCCATCGAGGCCTAACACGGCCCACCGCCTGGCAGGGGCACATTCTGGGGAGTGGGAGCGGGGCGCTGGGGCCCTGCGCCCTAACCCAGCTTCCAGCTATGCAAGGTGAGGTCTCTGGCCCACCCTTCAGACAGAGCAGGGAAGCCCTCCCGCCAAGTCCCTGCCCCACTTGGGGGTGGGCCCAAGGTGCCCCCACTGGTACCCACAAAGCACAGAACCCTGCTTCGAGGCAGGTGGGCACCATATATGCAAACTATGTTAAATATGCAACATTGGGGACCCCCATGGGGTCCCTCTGCCCCTCCTCTATTAGGAGATGGGCCTCCAGCAGTAGCTGGTCTCAGGCTGCTTGGCCATGACCCCCATTCCTATTATTTGGCTTATCACCCCCTCCCGCCCAGCATGGGGCCTGTTTCTCCCTTGCCTCCCAAGGGCAGTGCCTGGGCCTTTCTTCCCATTCGCAGATATCCCCTCTCAGGGGTTCCTCTTCTTGCTGGCTGTCTACTCCCTTCTTTGGCTCTCCTGACCCCGTTGACAGCACAAGTTTCTGTACTCCCAAACCTCTCACAGTGCTCCCACGGTCTCACAAACATGTCCCTTTAGTTTCTGGAGACATGCAGAAACTCTCACTCACATTCACAGTGACATGTCCAGCCACACCGGGAGACAGGAGCGCAGTACTGAGCAGCCTCTCCTGGGCCTCTGTACTAGGTGCCAGTGGACTGGCCTTGTGGGGTACTGTCCACTACGAGGGGCCCTCCACTCCATCCAGGTAGCTCTGAAGTGACTGCAGGTCTCTGTACAAGAGCCACACCAGAGTTTTACCAGCTCCCCTTTCTACAGAAGATTTGCTCTTTACTGGTCCTGGAGACTGTGCTGGGGCCTTCCTTGGTATTCCCCCTCAGGCCTAGGTCTCTGGGATCTGGAGTGCACTTGAAAGGCCCCAGGCCCCTCTCCATGGTGATTATCTGACTTGCTTCGATCTAGTCTTGTCCCTTCCTAGTAATCCTGACTCCCAGAGAGAATAATGCATCTAGCAGCTACCATTTGTCAGGCTCCAGCTATGCATCTGGCACTCACATGCACCGTTTCCCCTCCTTCCATACACCACTTATAACTTCAGTTGGTGGCCCCCACAATGGTATAGGCCCCCATCCACCCTCTTTGGTAAGCCTACCCCTTAATCCCCCTTCCACAAAGCCAATGCAGGTGGCAGGAGGGTGATGGGTAATGGACAGATGTGACCCTCTGTGGGGTGCCAGCAAACAAGGGGCTCAGGCCCAGCTGCCTGCATCTCATGACTGGGGTCCTGCATGCACCAGCGCCAGGGCTGGGACTGGATCTTGCTCAGCCCCATGGTGCCCGGCCTCTGCCCCAACGCGCCCTCTGCATGTGACCATCAAGCCCTGGATGGAGCCTGTCCTGGCTCACTTCACCTGCACTTCACTGTCCCCGAGAGCCGCCCCTCAGTCCACCAGAAACAGAGCTGTGGAGAGGGGCAGGAGAATGGGATTACCTTATGACCAAAGGAGACTTGGGAAGACGCTCCCCCCCTCCTTCAACGATAGAGATTCCCCACCAACCCGGTTCTCAGATATGCAAGTACCTCACTTTGTTAACTTATTAACTTATTGGTTTCATTAAAGTTTTCAGTAGGAGGTGGTTGGTCTTGACTGTTCCGTGGCTGTGGGATGGGTACCGGGTGGAAAAGAGACTTGATTATTCAGATTCTTTGATTGTACAAACAATAAAACTCAACCCACTAGGGCTTAAGCAAAAACTGAAACTTATCGGCCCAGACAACGCAAAAGACCAGGGAGTAGGTTTGGCTTCAGGTACAACTAGGTCTGTGTGCTTGAGTGTGTCAGGAATCTGTTTTTTTTTTTTTCAAAGATTTAATTATTGATGCATACAAGCTGGGGTGTAAGCCAGAGGTGTGGAGTGGTGAGAGGGTTCACCAGAGACAGATCGGGGAGCAGAACAGGCAGATTGACTGAAGTACACTGCTGAGGGGAGCAGCGGGTGACGCAGGAGAGATCTGCTGCGCCATGTGGGAAGCTCCCTGGCCAGGTATTGAACTTGTGCTGCAGTGGCTCTGGATAGCTCCACAGGCCTGCGCTTAACCCGTTGTGTCACCGGGGAGGCCCAGGAATCTGTCTTCTGTCTCACCTCCCTCTCATGCAGCCTGGTCTCTCGCAATGACCCTGGCACTGCCAAATTGACTGTTTTCTGGCTTTGCACCCTAGGGAAAAGTGAGTACCACTTTCCAGATAGTTTGTAATAGTCAGAGTCCAGTCAGGAAAACAGAAGGTACACTGGGCTTTTCAACAAAGAATTTACTATAAGGAGTGGCTTATACTGGGGTAGGTGGGCTGAAAGGGCAAAAAGATGACACTAAGATAACCCAGAGAAAATTACTTCGGAAACAGTGACTCCTTGGCCACAGGAATGTGGGGAAGAGGGTGGGGTTAGCAGAATCTGTAAACTTTGAGGAGGAGAAAAAAGAACCCTATTATGCTGTTCGTGGGAGTATAAACTGGTGTAACCATTATGCAAAGCTTTCTGGATTTACCTTTAAAAACTGAAAATGGAGATACTGTATGACCTGGCAATCCTTCTCCTGGGCACATATGCAAAGAGTCTAAACCATCAACACAAAACCCGTATGTTCCAAATGGGTTCGCAGCAGCATTCCTATAAAAGCTAGGACGCGAAAGTGGTCATTGATGGATGATTAGATCAAGATATGTGGTATGTTCACGCTCTAGAGTCTCCTGAAGTCATATGAAAGGATGAAATGCAGCTGCTTTTACAAAACGGAGAGAATCTGAGACACTTTGTGCAGCAAAGTAAGTCAGAATAATAAAAACAAACTGGACATTTACATAGCAGACAATTCGATAAGGTAAAAACACTTAAAAAAACCCATAGTAGATGAGAATAAACATCCTGAGGACTCTGGCGGGGAGGGGGCAGGAGACAAGGGGACATATGAGAGGGCAGTGGGAAACAGTTTATAGGGGGAGCCCTGCAGTGTTGGGATTCGGAAGTCTAAAGAGGGGGTGCTGTCTGATTGGAGCTAGTACCTCTGAAGGGAAGCTTGTCTGTGAGTGAAGACAAAGCTGAGGATCAGCTGTCAATGGCAGGGGTTGCTAAAAGGTCAGTAAACAAGAGAAGTCAGTCTCCTCTCCTGCCTTCCAACCTTTCTCAGCTAACCCAGGCAATGTGGTTTGCAGAGTCCCAGACCTGCTATTACAGAGAGGGTATGGAAGTCTGCACTTGGAACTAAAAGACAATAGGTTAATAACTGGGCGGTCCACCTATCTGGACAACTGGTATCCACACATATTATTCCACAACCATTTGAACCTCCATACAGTCACAGTGACTTCCACCTAATGCCATGAAGCTGGTCTGCATACAAATGAAGAAACTCTAACTCTCCCTGCAAATGAGAAAACACAAAGTCCGTCCTGCTGGCTGTCTCCCTCTCCAGAAGTTATTCACTGAGTTCATATTTGGGTGATGTTAATTACCCAGCTAATTTAGTCATGATCCCACCTGCAACACTAAACCGCTAAGTCGGCAATCACTTACAATCTTTATGTAAAGTAATGAGGAAAAGAAGGAGGGAGGGAAAAATAAATTACCTAACATCACACATGCATGGAATAAAAATGCATAGCTCCAGCAGACTTTTTGGTAACTGGTCATAGTACCGTAGTTGATGATCGGTCTATCTATCTATCATCTATCTATCTATCATCTATCTATCTATCTATCTATCCATCTATCTATCTATCTCTATCTATCTATCTATCTATCTATCTATCTACCTACCTACCTACCTACCTATCATCTATTGTCTTTCTTCCACTGCCACTCTCTCTGCCCTCAGTCATCACTCAGCTGATTATGGTGTTTTACATGGTGGAATGACCCAAATAATCATCCCCAAAGGTTCTGAATCTTCAGTGGTTGTGCATGGTTTTGGGTGCCATGTTTTTTTGTTCACTTTTACTATATTGTACATGGCAGGTGTTAAGAGGGACCTAAAGAATCCGCTGGAGCTGGCCTCCCTGATGCCTAGGGGTTAAGTCTCAGTGCTACCACCACTATGGCCTGAGTCCCATCCTGGCCAGGGAGCTGACCCACATGGTGCAGCAGGCCTCTCCTGTCTCACCCGCTGCTCCCCTCAGCAGTGTATTTCAGTGGATCCACCTGCTCTGCTCCCCACTCTGTCTCTGGTGAATCCTCTCACCCCTACACCTCTGGCCTAACCCAGAGGCCTACCCTAGCTCTTCTATGCAAAAATAAAAAGAAAATCTTAAAAAAAATAATCCGCTGGGCTCCGGGCATGGTCCTCCTCATCCAGACTGTGTGGCAACACCCAATCTCCCCTTGGCAATGAGGACCAGGGGGCAGCCAGCACATTAACTCTCTTTGCCTCTTGGGTCAGTGGCACAAGTTGCCCAAAATGGCCAATCAGATGTTTCAACTCCCAATTCAATGAAGAGTATGTTGCTTCCCTTCCCTTGAGCACGTAAAGACCCCCCAACTAGCATGGGTCAATGACGCAGGTACAAGAAGCAACATTTTCTGAGTGTGTAGTAGACTGAATAATATACTCCCCAAGAAAATCCAGGTCTTAATCCCTGGAATCTGTTGTTACCTTATAGGGGAAAAGGCTCTTTATAGATGTAATTAAGTTAATGATCTTGACATGCAGACATTATCCTGGATTATCCAGTGGGCCCTAGATCCAACTATGAGTTTCTTTTTAAGAGAGAACCTGAGGGAGACCTCACACACACAGAAAAGTGGGCAGGATATGAAGACAGAAGCAGGGATTTGGCTACAGCAAAAGCAGCCACCCAAAGCCAGAGCAGTGAAGGAATGGCATCTCCCCAGGAACGCTGAAGGAGGGCAGCCCCGCGACACCTTGATTTGGGCTCAGGGGAGCTGATGTTACCTTCTGGCCTCCAGATGTGACAGAATAAAGTTCTGTTGTCTAAATCACCAAGTATATAGTAATTTGTTACAGCAGCTGGCTATTTGGTGTAATTAATAGAGAATAATCGAGAAGCTATTCTAACAACCTCCCTTTGGTTCCTGCGGCTTCACGTCCTGTTACATGAATGAGCACACACCGCTGCCCCCTCCATGGAGGAGAGAAGCAGTGGAACCAACCTGGCCCCAAGTGGCCAGACGAATCCGAGCAATGGCGACATATTGAGTATCCAGCGTGACTCTGCCGACGGGTGCTTGGGGACAGTCGTGGCTCCGACCAGATCAATCTTGGTGAGATGGGTCAATGTTGTTGAGCCCATAGTTGCCTCTATTCCGTCACTGTGACCACACTGCACAGAGCACGTCGAGCAGGCATGGGAGGGACTGCAGAAAGAGGTCGACTGACATCCGCAGGGCGACCTCTGATGGTACAGGGTTACAGCTGATGTGATTTTTAAAAAAGATTTATTTTCATTTATTTATGCATACAAGAACTGGGGTGTAGTCCAGAGGTGTAGGGGGTGAGAGGATTCACCAGAGACAGAGTGGGGAGTAGAACGGGCAGATCGACTGAAGTACACTGCAGAGGGGAGCAGCGGGCAGAGGCTGCGCCATGTGGGAAGCTCCCTGGCCAGGGATGGAACTTATGCTGCAGTGGCTGGTGATAGCTTGATAGCGCTGAGACTTAATCCCTGCACCACCAGGGAGGCCCTACATCTGATATAGCCTCTGCCATGATAGCCATTTGCTGAAATTTCACTTGGGGTAGAAATATCTTCACAGCCTGTGTCCATTTTGAAAAGTTCATCCGACTACCTCTTATCAGCTCCTCCTTATCGCCAGTCTTCCAATCCTGCTTTCCTGACCATCCAGCCAGATCACCAGCCACTGCCCCCACACCAGCCAAGTCCCCTGCTTCGTTTCATGGCTCAATTTAGGCAAAGTGGACTACCACATGCACTGAAGGCTGAGTAGGATTTAGCTAGGCCTGGGAACTGGGTGAGGGTGAGTTCTGGCCAGATGGCATCACGTGTGTAAAGGCCCGGAGAGTGTGCCCCCTGGAAGAAGCAGAAAGAAATGCCCCAGAGAGCAAGGGAGAGAGTGGTTCGAGGTGGGATGCACAGGGTTGTGTGTTGCAGGATTTCATAAATCGTTCCTAAGAGGTGGGACTTAACTGGGAGGGCTGTGGGAAGTAATTGGAGATCATGAGCAGAGAGCAAACCAGGATGGATTTGCAACTTAGAAAGTTTTCTCCCCAGGATGGAAGATGGGGGCACAGCCTGTGTGTGGGGAGGCAAGCTAGAAGAATGCTGCCGTAATCGGAGCGGGGATGCTGGTTCCCCGGAGAAGTCCCAGGGCACTTTGCTAATGGAGTGAATGTCTGTACAACACCTGCTGTTTGTCAGACCTGGCTCAGCACAATACACAGGCTGAACAGATGCAGGAGACCCAGTTACGGCCCTGAGGTCATCAGGCCCCCGGGGGGGACAGATGCACAATTAACCAGTCCACATGCCACTCTATCTTCTAAGTTTGTCTGGCTCAGCAAGGAGGGTTTGCAGGTGGCTCTGGGAGTTCCCAAACTGTCAGTACATTTGGCCTTGAGTGCAGAAACGGTTTTTAACTTGGCATCATTTATCTACTGCTATGTAACAACTCACCCTACAACATAATAGCTTAAAACCATAACTGTTTTATTTCCTTTCACTCTGTGGGTCAGTGATTTGGGCTGGACTCAGCTGAGCAGTTCTGGTCATTCCCGGACTTTTGAACGTGGTTGTGAGCATCTGGAAGCCTGGCCAGGGCTCGCTCACTTGGCAGGTTTGGGCGCTGGCACCCTGGTCGGCCCATGGGCTTCTCAGCCTCTGGCAGGTGAGACTTAACTTCAGTTAGGACCGATACGGCACCACGTGCTGCAGGGGCTCAATTGCCTGGATGGGGCAGCGGGGAGAGGGCGTGTCTCTGAATCTATTGCGATTTTTTTTTATTTTGCACACTCTCAGATTGAAGAAAATGATGCCGCCTATTTCCTGGTTTAGAACTCTCTTTTCAGGCACTTTGGGCAGTTGCAGTTGTTAAAACAACTTGTTTTCTATCTGAGAAAGTTGGGGGCACATCTTCCTCATCCCTCCCTCTGTGTGCCATACATAGGATTGAGAAAACTGCTCCCTGGGGTATGAGTCTGCGGCGGCTGCTATAACAAATGCCAGACTAGGGGCTTTAGCCACAGACTTTATTTCCTCAAAGTTCTGAGGGCTGGACATCGAGACCAAGTGTCAGCAGGGCTGGGTTCATTCCCAGATCTTCCTGGCTTGCAGATGGCTGTCTTCTTCCAACATTCGCATGTGATTGTCTTGCTGTGCGTGCACCAGGCTGATCTCTCTCTTTCTCTCTCTCTCTCTCCTCCCTCCCCTTTTCTCTCATAAGGCTGCCAGTCGTATTGGACTAGGACTCACCCTAACACCCTCATTCTAACTTCATTCCTCCTTTAGGCCCTACTTCCAAATGCAGTCACATTTTTGAGGTACCAGGGATTAAGGCTTCAATATATGAATTTGGAGGAGACACAATACTACTCATCATACCTTGGAGTATGGGTTTGATTCACCAACTTGGATCCCTTTCTCCGAAAAATGTGCAGGACTGAGGATGGCTCGGGGCTTGCCCATCCCGACTGGACAGGCCCAGCCACGTTAAGCGTCATGCAGTCAAGTGCTCGGGAACCTTTTGTCAGTCCCAGAGTCTTTGCACACATAACCTATTTGGAGCCCCATTATAAAAGATAAACTTCAATGCAGCCAAAAAATAAGGGCCTCTCAGAGGTGACCTCAGTTCCCGCCCTGCATACACGTTGAGCACGTGCCTTGCATTTAGTTGCAGTCCCAATAAATCCAACCTGTCTCCATTATTTACTTCCACTGTTAGATTGTGGTTTTTGTCCCAAAGTCTACCTTCCTTTCTCGTCATTGCCAAGGCTACTTTGGGTGGAGTCTACTTGCCTACCTGTCTTACCATGGGGTTCCTGTGATTAGGTTCTGAGACAGAGAGGGGTGTACAGAAGGCTTATTGGGGAGCGCTCGTGGGAGGTGCATCTGTAAAGATGTCAGGAAACCTGACCTGGGCAGAGGGAGAGGCTGATCTGCCACGAGCTTTCAGCTGAGGCATCTGCTGATCCTTGGCCATGCTGAAGCTCAGGTAGCCCCTCAGGGTGGTGCCAAGTTGAGGGAAGGAGGCCTCGTGTTTCCTAGCATCAGCCAGCGCTGGTTATGAGGCACCCTCCCCCAGGGGCATCCTGAGGCGGTTCCCTGTGGCGCCGGGCAATTCCCAGTGGGTGCCGGTTGCGAGCTGGCAGCAGCGGGGTGTGGAGGTCCTGAAGGGGGGAGCCGAGCACCACAGCATCTGCTCCAGCGATTGGGCTTGGTGTGGGATTTGCTCTGCCCAGCAGAAGGTGGGGGACAGGGCAGCGTGCCCACTCCAAGGCCATCCAGGAGGCAAGTTCTGCCAAAGGCCTTGGCATTTCCCCCTCCACCGTGAGGAGATGTGGAGAGCTGTCCTTTCACTTGGCCACTTCTTCCAGGGAACGGACTCGGGAAGCAGACCTGCCACCTCGAGGTCAGGCCCAGCCAGCATCAGCTCAAGGGCAGCTCACCCAGAGACGTGGGTGTGTGAGCCGTATGATTCTGTAGGCCACCGAGGCTTGGGTTGGTTTGTTTTACAGCTAAGAAGGTGGATTTTACTGGCAGCAGTGAGGTGGAAGGCTCACATCACACATCACACAGAAGAATGAATCCTCCTGAAACGTCTTTGTGCGTGTCTCAAGTGGCTTCCTGGGCCACCAAACACCTCTCTGCCCTTTCTCTTTGCCCCACACGATCTCTAAAGTGGGTGGGCAGCATGGACAGCGTCTGGGCAAAAGAGGAAGGTTGCTAGGAAACAGATTGTCTGGGAGGAGGCCCAGGCCCCAGACCCAGGTTGCTGCATCTGCTCAGAACTGGGGTGGGGTCTGCCCTTAACTCTAACCTGCCTCCGCTTAGCTCCTTTCCTGGATCTTATCACCCCCGCCTCCCTCCCCTTCTCCAGGTGTCACCCCAGTTCCTGGAGGGTAAGGAGTACATCTGCCTCTCGTCTGGAGTCACCCCTCCCTCCCACACATAGTTGAAGAATAAATGCTGGTTGGCTGGAAGGAGGGAAGCTAGGCCACCTGGGACCGAACCTCTCCCACCTGGCAATCATCCCGGGCCTGTCATGTGTTCCCACGGCCACCAGGCGTCAGTAGAGACCTTAGCTTCGGTCAAGTTGCAGTGCCAGCCTGGAGCTAGGAGGAGGCTGGACTTTGAGGCCCAGGACACCCTGCCAGGAAGGCCTGTTATGCAGCAGTACCAGCGTGTCTGGAAGAGAGAGAGTAAGGGGAGTGGTAGATCTGAGCAGTCTGGGGACTCCAGGGTTTGGCTCAGTGAAGTGAGGGGCTGTGTTCACTGCTCTTCATTCATTTATCCTACAACTGTTTGTTTGCCTCTTTTGCCAAGCACTGATTGAAGTGCCAAGGGCATGGCGGCTCTCCCAAACGCCATACTCACATGGAGTAGACAGTAGATTACTGTCTAGACATAGAATAAACAAAACCAAGATAATTTCAGAGAGTGATAAGTGCTGTGAAGAAAGTAAAACGGAGACGGTGTAGAGGCAGCATGTGGGGGGGCTGGGGGGGCATGGAAGCTCAAGGAGACACAAAGGCTTTCATAAAATCTCAGTGTTGCCAAGCTTTCCACAGCCTGGCTAGCCCAACAGCTGCCTTTCACAGCAGGGGAATCCAGGCCCCGTAAGCCAAGGCCTACCTCAGAACTGAGCCCCAGTCTGCAAGCCCAGGCTTGTCCTGGGGTCGCCTTCCTCCTCTCCCATCCTTAACCCACCCCACCTCAACTCTGGGGGTAAGGAGTAGACATAGGGATGCTTTCAGAATGGGAGGGCTAACCAGGCACCAGAGGGGAGGGACACCTTCAGAAGTCCTAAGTGCAGAAAACACAGAACTCCACCACAGATCTTGTTTTTCCCGTGATAGAACTTCAATGCTTTTTTAAAAAAAAATTAAACATCAAAATATCTCCACTTTTGGTTTGGGTGCCTCTGCCTGCATGCTTGAGGGGTGTGACCCTGGGAAAGTCATTTCCCCTCCCTGCATGCCTTGGTACCCTCATCTGCAGAGTCTGAATCTAGTTTTCTGGACCAACACCACTCAGTTCAGGCCTTGTGAGACCACAGGGACCCTCTCACCCCACCTGGCACCTCTACAGGTTCCCTTTCCTCTGCTCCTGAGCCCGTGCCCCTGTTCACCCCCAGATCTGTCCACAAGACCATCAGGCACAATTGCATTTGCTTAGAAACATAGCTTTGGGTTTATCGTCATCTCCAGTCTGGCTACCAGGAAGCAGGACCCGGTCAAGGTCACACAGTCAGTAGGTGACAGAGCCTAGATTTGAACCCATAGTTCCATTCAGTTTCCTCTGCTCAAGGATCTCATCCAAGATGAAGAAGACTCCCAAAGTTTTGGTGTTAGCTGAATGGAGCTTCATTTCCCTGGAAACAAATTTTGTGCTTGGTGTCGGTCCAGGTGGCAGCATTTGGTGTGGTGCTGCCACCACCTGATTAAAGTGGGTATTGCCTGCCCAACTAGCCAGCCCTATCTGGGCCAAATGCTGGGATAAAATCCAGTGCAAGGGCCCAGACAAGGGTTGTTTGACCCACAAAAATACTGAGATCCAAAAGATGACTTACACATGCCATCCGCCTTTGCTGGGCCTTCTTGCTCTTCCCGCTGCAGCCTGACTCCCTCCCCTCCAATGCCCTGGCAAAGTCCATTTTCATGTCCTGGTTCCCAAATGGAACCAACTCCTTTCAGTCCTCACTCTACCTGACTTCTCAGACACTTAAACTCTGCTGATCACACCTCCTCTGGGGAACACCTCCCTTGGCTTTCGTGCAGTCTTCTCTGCCAGTTTTCCTCCTCCTACTTCCCAGCTGCTCCCTTCTCGTCAATGCTGTGTCTCCCAAAGCTCTGTTCTTGGTTATTCTCTGATTACTCTGCATCACCATTCCTATGGGGATATGTGAATAACTCCCAAACATGTTTATTCTCAGTCCAGACATCACTGCTGACCCATGGGTGCTTAGCCCATTATCCAGCCTACCTCCACCTGGACATCAACCCCCAGATGACCCAGCATGTCCATTCTGACCTTATTCTATTCTCTCCAACCTGTCTCCCCTTCTGGGTCCCCCCTCAGGGAAGCATGCCCCTATCCTCCAAGTCACACTCCTAGAAATCATTTTTGGCTTCTCTCCTGTAGGTGTCATTTCAATAGGCCATTATTAAGACCACAGATTGTCCCGAGTAACCATTCCCACCTTCTTCCTTGCTGTTAGACCCTCCAAGTCCTACTCGGACCTGGTCACTACAATAAAGACTACTTTTCTGAGCCTCTTTTGTGGTTAGGTATGGGAAATTTCCAGAAAGTGCTCTTCTCTTTTCTCCCTTCTGGCTGGATGTTGGTCTAGTAGCTGGGGCAGCCTCTTTGGGACATGAGGTCTAACTCATGAGTGGCAAGGCAGTTAGGTAGAGATGCCTGGAGATGACATTGTGATGACCACATTAGTCCTGGTTCATTTCATGGAAGCTGCTGTTATGACACCTCTCAAAGTTACACGTCTAGTCCTGAATAGTCCAGGCATAAAAGGAGTCACCCCACGAGAGCTTCTACTTATGCCAGGTGGTGTGTTCCCTGCTTTCCCAAACCAAGTCTCTCTTGAGGCTTATTACATCTGTCTTTTCATATCTTCCAACACTGCGCCTTGCTACCATTGGTCCTAGGCTTTCATCTCTGCCGGAATCATGTGGAATCTTCTCTCAGTTCTGTTTCTCTAGTATGGCCCTTCTGATCCATTCTGTTCACAGCAGTGAGCATGATTCTTTTTCCATCCTGCTTGCAAACTCCATGCCTCCCTTGAACCTTACCAACAGGTTCAAATTCACTTTCCTCAGTCTGCCAATCAAGGGTTGTCCCTCTTTGGCCCTTGCCTACACTCAGTGTATCTCTTGCCCTGAGAGCCCCCGGTATGGTAATCAGTGTGGTCAGGACTAGTTGCTTTTCCCAATCAAGCCTTATTCACTCATGCCACTTGGCTATTACATCAATTGGCGTTAGTCGGCCCCTACAATTGGCGTTAGTCGGCAGAAGGATTATGCAGACGGCTATGGAGCCCTCCGAAGACCTCAGGAGGGACTGAGGGGTGACAGGCCGTGAGCTGGACAGTGCTGGAGGCGCCACAGATGCACAGGAGGTGACCACAGTCCAAGCGCTGCGAGAAAAGCTGAAGACGTTGAGCACAGGAGGCGGATAAGGTCCGGGAGCAGTGGGACAAAACCTCGGGCTGAGGAGATGGCCTGAGAGGACCCACTACTCGAAGGCAGCAGGCTCATCAGAAAGAACGAGCATGACACTAATGGACTAAGTTGTGACTGCGGAACCCTGGGGATGGCAGGTATCATTTGTACACCCGGAGGATGGGAATCGGGAGGTGGCCAAAAGCAGCCTGTGCGCTGCCGGGCACTCCCAGGGCCACAGGTCAGAGAGGCAATGGCCAGAGTGGAGGAAGGGGCAGGCGTGAGAGCAGGCTTGTGTGAGTGTCTCTGCAGCCAGGCAGAGGAATTGTAAAAGCCAACTTAAGGCAAGAGCTGGTGCTAAGGTTGGGAAGCCCTGAGCGGCCATTAGGTGGCTGAAAGGTTGTTAAAGGCCAGTGAGTCTCTTAAAATCACCTGTGTGTGAAGCCCTGTTCATTACTGAATAAGGGTGAGGTGTTGAGGAGCCTGTCCTTGGGGGACGGGTGGGAATCGTGGCTGGTGGTTGTGACCACAGCCAAATTGGGGACCCAAGAGAGGCCACATGTGGACCTTGTATCCACGGATCCCAGACCCATGTGCGTGTGCAAACGGTTGGCCTGAGGGCAGGGTCTGCCTGTTACTTTGGTGGCTGTGATAGCCGAATGTTGGTGTGACGGCAGAGAGTACACCCGGAGATTGGGCGACTGACCCCCCAATGAGCAGTATCGCCAATCTCAAGAGTTGAGTGCATCCTGGGGGTGGATACTGTGTGGTTCCCTGCCTCGAATGAGCAGTGTTTCGGGAACAGAATTGGTAGATTATCTGTCGGTGCCAATAATCTTGTCTTTTGCCCATAGGTTGGTGCCCCGCCTGGGCTTATTTGTGTTTTGTTATATTTTGCAGTACTGTTTAATTCTGTGGGTCATGTTCATATTCACCGAGGGAAATGTGTAGATTGTATGGTGAAAAAACTTGAGGGGGTGGATTGTAGGCTAAATGAGAATTGTCAGGTTTTTCCGCCCTCCCCTCAATGACAGCCCTCTGCGGGCCCACGCGCACGCCTGATGGCGGCACCTGGAGGAGGGTGTGGGCCTGTGTGAGTGGGCGCACCTGGGCCAGAGACTGGGCTTATAATCGAGAAGCAGCAGCAGCAGAAGCAGAGAATACAGCGTGGAGCAGAGGACTGTTCAGGGTACAGCGCAAAGACCATGAGACGCTGCCAGAGAGCAGGAGAAAGTGAAGATCCTCCGGGGGCTGGGGGGCCTGCCAGCCTCCCTGCCCCCTGGCCCCATTGCCTGCCCTGTACCTGGCTGCCTCTTTACAAGAAAACAATAAAAAGTCCAAAAAGCCACCGAGGGCTCCAGAACTCCTCCTCCTTCTTCAGATCTGTCTGCACAGCTCCATAGACAACCTGTGCTTCCTGTGGTCATCCTGCCCCTACACTGGGCTTATAAGCAGTGGCAGTGGTAATGGCGGCGGCGGCAGCGGCAGCAGCGAACAGAGCGTGGAACAGAGGACCATTTGGGGTGTAGCAGAGAGACCATGAGACACTGCCAGAGAGACCAGAAAGTGAAGATTCTCTGGGGGCTCGGGGGCCTGCCAGCCTCCCGGCCCCCTTGCCCCGTTGCTTGCCATGTACCTGGCTGCCTTTCTGTAAGAGACCATCAAAAGCCTAAAATGCCACCGAGGGCTCCAGAACTCTGTCCCTTTAGACCCATCTGCGCAGCTCCGGTGAGAACCTGTGCTCCTGGTGTCTTCTTGCCTCTACAGAGTTGCAGCATTGTGGTTTCAAATTAGTCATGGAAAACCAAAGAACTTTTTGGGATTCTTTACACTCATTTTACAGTTTAGTATCATTTTATTTTGAATCACCTAAACTCACCCAAACAGGCAAACTTACCCAAACTAAATGAAGGGGAGGTGGTTCCCCACTGGAAATTTGGGGAGGCCTTTTGCCATGAGAAGGGTAAATGGGTCCTGGAAGGTTCAGGTCCACTTCTGAGCCTTCCGCCCTTTCCCTGAGGTGCAGGATGACCTGCCCTCCCACCAGGCCTCACTTTCTGCCAACTGTGAGCAACCCCGGCTTAGCAGGCACCTCCCAACGCTGGGCGCCTCAGCCTCTTTAGGGTACGTGCCGTGGGTCCGGGGTGCTGAGTGCCTGTTGGCCTCTTGTGTGTTTCACCCGACCAGTGGGGTGTGAATGTGTTGGGTGGATTTTATATTATAAAGAAATCTGAAAATGGAGGTGTATAAAGTGACTTAGCCAAATATCATCTAGGTCAGATTTTAAAGCCAGCTCTGCACCACCTGGCTCCCTTTGTCCTTAATTCCAATGTACAAGCTGCTGAGGGGAAAGTGGAGAGACTGATGACAGAAAAATGAAAGTGTCCCAAAGGCATCAGATGCATTAACAAAGCCATCAACCTGCTACAGGGAGAGAATATTCGCGACATTAGCAAAGGACAAAGAGTCTTCCTCACACAGAAGGGACGTCCTGAATTGGTAACAGAAAGTAGGAAGGTAGGCAAGGAGATGAATAAGTAATTCTAAGGAGAAGCACAAGACAATCTCTTTACCAATAATGAAAAAAAGAGACATTAAATCCCTTTTTTGTTTTCAGTTGAGGGGGTATAAAGGGAAGGCCTGCGGGGCCGCGTTGGATTGTGGGCCGCACTCTGCCGTGGTGCTGGCAGAAAGGTGGGTGAGGCCTATCACTCCGGGGTCCTTCTGCAGTTGCCGGCACCTTTTTATTTGCTATCTTCTGATGCAATAATTTCCCTTCTAGGAATCCATCCTGCAGAGATGACGCCCAAGTGCTCAGGTAGGTACACAAGCGTGCTCCTTGGAGCACTGTCTCACAGCGAGACGTCGGAAGCAAGCTAGATGGCCATCAGTGGGCAGATGATACTCCATGTGGTCATTAAAAAGAAAGAGCTAGTCTGTGCACGGAGGGGGAAGGTTTTCAGAATACACCAAGCTACAAAAAATTCAGCGATATAAGCTAGCATAATCTTATGTAAAAAAGTGATGTCTAGTGCGTGTGTCTATTTTACACGTGTAGTATAACGTACACATTATTTGTATGGAAAGACTATGGGGGGACAATTGGCTTTTCAGTTTATACTTTCTCAATTGTTAGAAGTTATTTTGCCTCAAGCATCTATTATTTTTGATTTAACACATTGTATGCGGGAAACGTATTTATATGTTTTACATTGACTGGTAGTAGAGCACGGGACATGTATTAATACGTTTTTTATGGACTAGTGGTAGAATGTGGGTAACGTATAAATATGTTTATTTTTATACTTTTTTTTATACTTAAAAAATTAGCAAAAATGGCCCGCGCCACCTGTTAGCGCACAATAAAAACTACCCGCAAATGTGTTAAAACAATGTGTTTTTAAAGCAAACAAGCAATGACTGGCTCATATTCTCTGTGGGGTTAGGGTAAGCTGGGGGGAGGGTCCTTCTGTCTGGTTGTGCCCATTTCAAAGCAGGCCCACCAGCCGAGGTACCCACTGGGAAGAGTAAAGGGAGTCAGTAGCCTTGAAGACCCCCTGTAGTGATCTATGTGGGACTCCCTGCCTGTCCCAGCCACACCACTGCTCCCCAGAGGGTAGCTGGACTGATGTCCAACCATCCCTTCCCATCAATCCTACAAACAAGAACCAGCCCTTCCCAAGGGCCCTGTCTGGGTTTACCTCATGTCTATCCATCCATTGCTCTGGCTGTGTGTTGCTGAGGAGGCTGCTTAACCTCTCTGAGCCTCAGTTGCCTAGAATGAGGCCAGCAGAATTAGAATAAGGCCAAGAACTACACCCACCTTTGGGGTGGCTGTGAGGACTGAGGAGGAGGAGCACATCGCTGCCCCACAGGGCTGTGGTGCATGCCAGGGGATCCCCACACTGCCCTGCCTCCTCTCTTGCTCCAGCCTCTGCCTGTGAGGTAAGAAGGCCGAGGAATGTAGTTCTCATGCAGAGCTAGGAGCAAGGTGATGTTACCAGTGCTGGATGAGCGGGGGCCAGAGCTCAGAGCTCCAACTCCAACCTGACACCAGCCCCGGACCAGCTTTCAATGCAGCTCCCGGCTCGGGATTGGGGGGCAGCCACTCACTGCAGCCCTTCCTGTATGGCATTTGGAGCCATACAGGAGGTAGGGGGACCCATGAGGAAGCAGGTCTGTCCTCAAAACCAGCCTAGGGGGAAAGACTCCTCTCCAGCCCTGGTCTGGGGCCCTGTGGGGCAAGGCCCTGAGCCTGTTTCCTCTGTCGCCAGGGTGTACTTTGGCCCCAGGCCTTTACATAGCCGCCTTCCCCAGGTTGACCCACTCCCACCCCCAGCTTTCACCACCACCAGCTCTCCTGGCTTCCCAGCCCCTGCGCTGCCAGCTCCTGCGTGTTTACGTTCGTGCTCCAGGCTGGCCAGATCTCTGCGCCGAGTGTGTGCAGGTAGGTCTTGCCTCCCCAGGGCAGCTGTGGGCGGAGGTCATGGCAGGTCACCCTACTCACCCCAGCGATGCAGCACTGCGGTGTCGGCAGCACGCTCCCAGAAGCCCTCCTGAGTCCTCGCACTCCATGCTCAGGCTGGGGTTGTCCGTTGCGATGCACAGGAGACGCATGAAGCCTGCAGGGGCCCGAGGACTTCTTCTGCACCCCACAGCTGCAAAGTGGAAGCAGCAGCCCAGGGTCTCTGCTCTTGGTCTTCAGGCTCAGGTCCTTGGCCAGCCACCCCCCACCCGCTCCAGGGACAGGGAGCCAGGGACAGACTCACCCACCACTTAGTGGGTGTGACTTAGAGGAGCAATTCACTGTCTGAGCCCCAGTTTCCTGACCTCTGGAATGGGGATCAAACCACCCAGGGGTGCTAGTTACCAGGTTGGGTGGTAATTAAAAGAGAGGCTAGGAGAGAAAGAGCACTCACTGGGTGCTGTTAGCTCCTATCATGCCTACACTTAGTAGGCACTTAACAAGTTCTGACTTAGTCCTCCAGTTACCAGTGATCCTAACCCAGCACTTCTACCAGCCAGCGGGTGGCGGCAAAGGGAGTTAGGCGAGGGTGGATTAAAGAATTCAGAAGGATTATTCAGTAATCAGCTGAACTATCTAAGCTGCCTGGGAAAAGACTAGGATCAGACAGCACATTTATTTTATTCAACCAAATGACTGTTGAAAACTTAACTCAGCGGAGTGATGCTGGCAGCTCTCAATTATGAGGCAGCTACCACATACCAGCACCTTATCACTTCAACCCCATGCGGTTGATATTTCTTAAAAGATTTTCTTTTCTCTAATTAGGATGGAGCTAGTCTGGGGTTAGGGAGAGGCAAACCGGGCCCCCAGCCATTTAAGATTTAAGGAAGTGCTCGCTCTGATGCCCAAGTCCCCACCCTAGTACTTGCAGCCGACCCTGTCACGTGCTGTCCGGAGCCCCTTCCGTGAAGTTGTTGCACTGGCTGCTGGGGCACTGCTGGCAGACAGCCTTCCTGGCAGCCACTCCAGGGATCGCTCAGCACGGGGCTGCCTCACCCACAGTCATGCCACTTTCCTGGCAGCCCAGCGTCCCATGACTGACGGGGCCGGGAGTATAATGATGGCCCAACCCAGGAGGACTCTAAAGGGCCCTTCTAGCTCCAGAGCTCCCTGGGGCTGGCGAAGGCCCTCACTGGATCTGCCTTGTTCATGTCTGCTCCTGCTCTGGCCCCTCCCTTCCATGGCGCTGATCCTTAGGGTGCTCCCTGACAAGCCTCTTGCAAGACGAACACTGTCTCAGTCTGCTTCCAGGGATCCCCACTTTCAACAGTATTAGGTGGAGTCACCCCTTCCTAGCTGGTTAACAGTCTTTCTACTGGCTAATTAATATAAAGGTATCCCTGACAAGCCAGGGCTCAGGGATGGTAAATTACACTATTCTAAACGCTTTATGTGAATTAACTTATTCTCCACTGCAACTCTATGAAGGGACATACTACTAGCACCTCCATGTTATAGAGAAGTCACATTTTTCTTGGAAAAAACTACTTGGTGATGAAGTCCAGTCAACCAAAAGATGATTCAAAAGAAAGGACTTCAGCTGAGAAAACTTCCATAAGAAAAGAGGGGGGAAAAAAAAGGAAAAATGTCTTGTTTGTGTCACAGACTGAGGGAGCCTGATCCCAGCCCGGGCCAGGAATACCAGGAAATCCCCAGGACTGAGGAGTAGCAGGTTGCTTTAGTAGGTAGCCCCAGATGGGAGGGGAGAGGGGCCCCATAGGGTGCATGGGGCGCTGTGGGGTCACCCCAGGAGACCCAGGACTCAGAAGGTGAGGTGACCTGCTGCGGGTCAGGCAGCTTCTGGAACTGGACCCTGAGGCAGCTAGACCTCAAGCCCCCTCTCCAGCTGGGAGGGTGAGCCCTCCCAGGAGTACCAGGGACTTGGGGACCTGGGTGGTGTGTGCACAGCTCTGCCTTTGCCTCTGTCTAGCTGCCTGCTGTCCAGCTTGTCAGCAGCCCCCTCTGACAGGGTGGTGGGGTGAGGTGGGGAAAGTTCCGGAGCTGGACCCCCTCTCTATGTCTTAACTCTAGAAAGAGGCAGGTGTTGGGTATTCATCAGAAGCCCTTGCATACGAGACTATAAACTTCCATTTAAAGTTTACCAGCTGCTTATTAACCCATCCCTGAGTATGCAGCTCACTTATGGTGAGGCTTAAGGCTTTGTAAAATAGCCGTGCAGGAATATTAGCCCCATTTTATTGCTACAGAAACTGAGTCCCAGAAAGAAGTGTGTCAGGGTATTGTCCAACCCACAGCCCATCCACCCCCTTGGTTTCTATTTCTGGGGTCTTTGGCCAAACCAGGGCAGACAGTGGCCTTTTTGAGCCCAGAATCCTCTCTGCTCTTCCTTGGCCATCGTGACCTTAGACCCTGTGACCTTAGGAGAGACCTTCTTCCACGAGCCCGGCATCTTGTCTCCCACTCCATGCCTGTCTGAGAACTCACATGCTGGGAGGAGTCATATCAACCAACGATTTGGCAGGGGAGTGAAGGCCAGCCTCTGGAGACTGAGCTCAGGCCCAGGGGCTGCCAGGAGTGTGGTCGCATGGCTGGGAACGGCATGGCTGTGGGCTGCAGTGTGACCCTCTGCACAGTCTCCGGAATCATTCTCTCCACCCTGCTGCCCCACCTAGGCCGAGCCTCAGCATCTCTGACCCAGCCTCCTCCCTTCTAGCCTTCCCCTCCCTGTCCCCCATCTCCAAAACACCCAGGGATCTTTCCAGAGAGGGTCAACAAATAGCAGAGGGTGATCAGGTGCTCACGCTGGAGGTCAGACTGAGGCCAAACTCCAGCAGGTCTGGGCAGCCCCACATCCCCTCCCCCACAGAACGGATGCTGTGCCTGCCCCACAGTCAAGGTAAAGCCCTTAGAACTTTGTTGCTCCTTCCAGAAACTCCACGCCTTCCCTGGAATTCCCTGTAGCGGCATGCCTCTATGTGACTTAGGATGGGCTCTTCTCTTGCACGCCACCTTCTCCAACTGCTAAAGATGTGCTCATTATCCAAGGCTCTAGCCAACACACAAAACTCCCCCCTCCCTGAAGCCTGAACTGACCCCATCCTGACCAGCTGAAATGCCCCCTCCTCTGGTTTTGCTCTTTGGGTCGCTTCCTGTTTCCGAGAACCTTCCACACTCTTCCTTATTCCAAGATAAGTTGATTTCCAGGTCTGCCTCCTCCCCACTCTCACCTGGACTGTGACTCCACGAGGGCAAGTACCAGGTTGGCATAGGATCCGGAATAACACTAGCACCAGTTTGCAGAAGAATCAGCCCATCATTGATTGCAGACTGCCTGGGTGTCTGGCTCTGTGCTAAAGACTCACAGGCAGCTGATCTTCAGAGCCACCTCCGACTGGGACCAATGCTTCCTGAAGAAACAGCCCCCGGAACCTGAATGGCTGGTGATGTGGGCAAGGGCGAGACCACGGGGCTCAAAGCCAGGGCTGTCTGAATCTCGGTACCACCCAGCTCCCTCTGACCTCTGTGCTGACCTGAGCAAACAGATGGGGGCAGCACTGCCTAACTCTCCCACCTCCCAGGAGCTGTGCCATCCCAGGCTGGTGCCCTCGGGTTACCCTGCCGCTGGGTGGCAGCAGCCTCTGCTTTCCCTGTTATGACATAACAATTGCACAACTCAGTAATTTTCAAAAGAAACCATCGGTTTTCCTTCCTGGGCACAGCCAGGGGCTGTGGTGTCCATCCCATCCAGTCCCCAACAGCCTTGGGATTCTAGAAGCCAAATAAGGTTGAAGGATTGAGTGATAAGGAAATGAAAATGAAAACACAGGACTGTAAAGTGACCCAGTTTTATTTTGGTTTTGGAGGCCAGCTGGGGCATTGCTCCACTCTGCAGAGCTTAGGCTGTGCAGTCTGCACTCTCCAAGGCGAGGCCCAGCGCTCTGGGCTCACCCCGCCTTGGTGGGCCGACAGCACAGCGCCAAGGACCCAGTGACCGCAGCTGGTTGCACAAGAGAGAGGGAACCAGGCAGCAGCCTGGAATGGCTCAGATTGGGGGGATGGTGTGGGGGAGAGTTTGAGAGGAGAGGACACAGAATCCAAGAACGGGGAATCCCAAGAGGTTCCAGTCTCTTCACTTTACCGCCGGGGCTCGACTGATGGAATGGTGAAGCCAAAGTGTCATCCTAAGGGAGGCAGGGCCTGGAGCCAGGCCAGATGTCCCAGTCCGGCGTGGGCTCCGTTGCATGAAGCGCCGCCTCCACCCTCACGGAGGGCGCTTGTGGGGCCGGCGCTGGACGCGGAGTCCAGTGGGCAGTCAGCCCTTTCTCCTTTCGAGGGCGCCCGGCAGCGGTCAGCAACTCACTGAGCCGGCGGGCGGCGCCAACCCCAAGTCTGAGAAACAGTCGAACTCGCTCTGGCCCAGGAAGAGCTCCGGCAGCTCGCGCACGCGGTGTAGCCCCAGCTCGAGCTCCAGCGATGTCAGCGCCTCCTCGTCGATGAGCTCGGCGTCCATGCAGCCTAGGGCGTGCGCGGGCGGCGGGGGCAGCGGGGCAGGGGTGCCCGGCGCCGGCTGCAGGCCCAGGGGACCTCCCGGGGCGCTGGGGGGCGCGGTCGCGCGGCCCGGGTACAGCGGGGCCAGGGGCTGCAGGTGCGCGCTACCGGCGGCCGGCGGTGGCACCGCGGGAAAGGGCTGGAAGGCTGGCGGCGGCCCGAAGGTCCCATATGCCAGGGCTCCGGGTGGGGGCGGCGGCGGGCCCAGTGGAGGCCCCCGTGGGCGCAACCCGCTGTCCAGGTCTGGGCCCGCGTAAGGCTGCAGAGTCCGGAGCGCGTGAGGGCCATGGGCGGGCGCGGCGGGCGGCGGTCTCTGTACCAGGCGGTAGCCCTCGGCGAGCATCAGGTGGTCGGCCATGACAGCAGGACTGCAGCCCGAGGCGGCGGGGGGCAGGTCAGCCCCGGCGTCCCGGGTCCAGGTCGGCTGTACCTCTGCGGCTAGGGATGCCGGCCTCGTGTGCTTCCCTTCCCGCAGCTCTGTCCGGCACAGGAAAACCGAATCCGATCCTAGCTCCTGCACAGCCCAGGACACACCGAACCGAGAGCTCCAGTTCGCCGCGTGGCTGCAGCTACCGGCGGCCAGGACTCAGCACACCCACGAGATGGGACTGGAAGACTTCAAGGCACCGCGCCCCCGGCCTCAGCGGCTTCTTATACCCGGAGGCAGGGCCTCCCCGCCTTCGGGCGCTCATTGGCCGGATAGGACGCTCCGGGGCGGGTTGCGCCGCGCCTCCAGAAATCTCTACCCAGCCCCCGCCGGAGCTCTGCCTTTTGGACCCCAAGTCTGGTGGCTGAGTAGTTCTGTGCTTAGGCGGAGGTTTGCCTTGCCACATTCCAAGGGGCTTGATGTGACTGTCCCGGGCTCAACCTTCGGGCTGCCCGGGGCTGAGCTTCAACTGACCAGAAGGTGGAGTGGGAGGGCCGAGACTTAGGCCCCCAGAACTGCGGGATCATAAACACAACCTCTTTATTTTGCAGATGGAGACAGAGGCACAGTGGCTGAAGGGGTTTCCTGGGAATATACAGCAAAGTCTTGACAGGAGCGAGACTCGAATCCAGGTTTTGTGATCGCCTGTGCATGGGCTGCAGGCACCACGCACCTTAGTGGTGCAGGTCCTGGGGGAGGTCAGCCTCTCTCCCCCATAACCTCTTGGGAGCCATTGCTCCTCCTTTGCTCCCACTCGCTTGTCTGTGGAAGCGCACACTGAGTTGTTATTAAAGTAATTTATGGGCATGTCTCCTAAAGGACTTGTTCATCTTTGCGTCCTCAGCACTTGACCTAAAGTAGGCTTTTGGTAAAAGTTGGGTGAGTGAACTAGTACTCATTCCCCCTGAGTTTAGTTTCTTCATCTATACAATGCGACCATTGGGGGTACTGGTCTGAAGGTTAAATGAGGCCGTGCATGTACAAGTGTCCAGCCCAGTGCCCGGCACATAGTAGGTGCTCAAAAATGTACCTCAAATGAATGAAAGCAGGGTTAGCTCTGTCCCTAGAGCTCCTCCATTGGGCTAATATTGCACCTTCCCTGGACGGCAATAGTAATAACAACTGCATGTTTAGAGTGCCTTATATCCTACAGAGCATTTTACTGAGGGCAGGGCATAGAGTATCAGCCCATTTTGCAGATTGGGAGACTGAGATGCACTGGGGGAAAGCAGCTGGCAGGGTTCTGCACAGTCAGAGTTAGCATGTGAATGCCTCCGTTCTCAGAACAGCTGGGGCTTGTGGCTGGCCGATGGCCTACCCGAACCTTGCTCTCCAGTGGTTGCCGCTCCGCCCCTCCCTTCTCTGCCCTTCTCTTAGTAGTGGCCTTGGGATTTCCTGGAACTTGGCTTATCCAGTTGTGCAGAGGGGAGAGCCCTAGAGTGAGAGTCCAAAGGCCTAGTTCTAATCGTATCTCCCCACCCTCAGGCAATGTGACAGTTGGGCCTTGGGAGGGGGGTGTCAATTGATTCCCAGGGTTTCAGCTTTCTGCTCAATAAAAGGGAGATTGTAATCCTTGCCCAGTCACCCTGAGAGCTTGTGGAAAGGTCACAAGTGACCATGGGTGTGATCACATGGGTGTGAAAAAGCTGCACACCACATTCTCCTGAGTCTCCTGAGCCTCTCCAATTAAGGCTTCACTGGGAAACCCTAAAGCAGACTGCACCTCCACTATCCTGGAGGGGTGAGATGTGGGGGAGGGGAGGGCAGGAGGAAAGGGTCTTTGAAGAGTCCTGGATCTCTGGCCCCACCCAAACCTCCTGACTCAGATCCTCTGAGGGTATTTTTGAATCATCAGAATTTGTATTTTTAAAAAGCAGCCCTGTCATTCAGACATGGCCACTGCGCCCTAAAGCAGTTTTCCTTAAAAAAAGTGTGTGAAAAAGTTCTTTAGAATAGTCGACATACATTTGCTGAGCACCTGCTCTGTGTCAGGCACTGGTCTGTTTGTGATTTTTAAGCTTGCAGGATTAAGTCATTCTTTGAGATCCTAAGGAAAGTTACAGACATCCAGATCACAAATGGCTGCATATAAATTGGGTGGTCAGCAGATCTCTGGGGGACCCATGGGATCCATAGGGGTTCATGGAGCCTGCAGTTAAGAGCCCCTGTGATGTCCTTGGGGACACTATTTAACAACAGACTAAGTAAAATAATTATACACATGTGAGGAAGTGGTAGTGACTGTGGAAATTGAGTAGGGGGGAGGTTGGGGGCACAGGGGAGTGGGTTGCAGCACTGCGCAGAATGATCAGTGAGGCCTCGCTGAGCCTCTGAGGTTTAAGCAAAGATTTTAAGGAGGAGTCAGCCTTAGCCACATGGGCCAGGGAGTGCAGAGGGTACAACTGGAGCAGGGTTTCTAACACTGGTACCAGGCCCGAGGCACCAGCACCCTGGGGACACGATCACCCTTCTCTGTGAAAGCATCGCTCTGCTTGGATCTCCTTATTCTTGGTATTTCCATGCCCTGCGTTGGATTCCCAGGCACGTTCTTTTCTTGGGGCTCCTTCTGTTCTCTCTGCCCGGAATGCTCTTCCCTGCAACATCCACCATGCTATGCAACTCCTTTGCGCTGATCTGATAAAAGTCACCCCCTTAAAGGAACCTGCCCCGACCACTCCATCCTCTCACTCTCTTCTGCTTTTCTTCTTGGCACCTACCACCACTTGGCAACATTTCAAAGAACATCTTCCCCTTAGCAGGTCAGCAACCTGAGAGCAGAGGCCCCGAGTGCCCTTCTGCACACTGTTTGCAAGGCTTCAGAACAGTTCTGGCCACATAGTAGGGCCTGGAGTATTTGCTGAATAAGTTGGGCAGAACAGAAGTTATCGTTTTTCACAAGAAAGGAAACTGAGGCCCAGAAAATAACTCAGAAAACTGAGATTACCAGGTATGTATGGTGGAGCCAGTGTTGGAAGTGGTGTTTGCAGTCCTTGGAGTAGAGACCTCTGCACTGGTCCAGGCTGCTTTCACCCAGAGTTAGGTCTTTATGAACCCGTGGAGGGTGGGGGGGTTGACGAAAGGTGGGGTGGGGTGGGGGGTCGTGGAGAAGCTCTTAAATCTACTGGCAAGAATTGACAGAGCCGTAGTTGTTTTTGGTTCAGGTGGGTACTGACCAACGGAAGGAACTGGTAGATCTTAAGGACCATTTTGTGCCACCAAGTGGGGATACCGTTCCTCTCCTTCCTTGTGTCTTGACTTCTTCCCCTCTGAAAAAGACCCCAGGTCCAGGGGCCTCCCTGGTGGCGCAGCGGTTGAGCTCTGCGCTGTGGAGCTGTCAGCAGCGCACAGTGCAAGTTCGACTCCTGGCCAGGGAGAATCCCACATGGTGCAGCAGACCTCTCCTGCCTCACCCGCTGCTCCCCTCAGCAGTGTATTCTGATCTGCCTGTTCTGCTCCCCACTCTGTCTCTGGTGAACCCTCTCACTGCCCCATGCCTCTGGCCTGTACTCTAGCTTGTATGTATAAATAAATAAATCTTTAAAAAAAAGACAAACAAAAAAAAACCCCAGGTCCTGGTTGGCAGGACTTCTTGGATTTTACTCTTGCCAGTGGTGCCATTTCTGGTACCCACGATAAAGCAAGACTCAGACGAAGCTCAGCAAACTGTCCCTGGACTCACAGTCTAGAGGACTCAAGTGTGGTACCTGGGGGAGACCTTGCTCTAGAATCTCTTAGCTGACTTCCTAGCCCCTGGATGAACCCTTGAGTCCCCAGTCCCACCCTATAGCAGCTCAGCAAACTTGGTGATCAAACTTGGAAATTGCTCTGAGACTTGAGGTCTGTATTGACTGGCAAGCAAAGTCTGTCTCTTCTACTTTCTCTCCAGGTTGCAGGAGAGGGGAGAAGTTTCTACCAGATCCTTTAAAGACCATATTCTCTAAGAGCTCCCAGCTGATGAATTCCCAACACTGTATGCCTGATGCTCAGGTGGTAAGAATGAGGCTATTGCTGCTGATCAGAATGTGAGTAATGTTAGCTCATGTTCATTGAGCATTCACTAGGTACCAGTCATGGAGTGGGTACTTTTCATGTGTTCTTATTCAATCCTCATAATACACTTGTGAGTAGTAACTGATGTCATTCCCATTTCAGAGAGGAGGAAACCGGAACTCGGAGAAGTGACTTGCCCAAGGTCACGGGTCTATTGCTGCAGGGAAGGACTGTGGCCATCCCTGTAGGTGGCCCCCAGTGCTTTCTCTTCCTTCTTTACTTGCATTCCATGTAAACTCCTACTCCAAAAGCTCCAGCTGTGTCTTCTGTCCAGAACACTCCTCCCTCACCCCCATACCTGCTGGGCTGATTCCCTCACCTCCTCAAATCTGCTCAAACATTGTTTCTTTTATCTCGACTACCCTATTTAATTGTAGTGGTTATACAAAAATGTCCACAAATTCTTTGCTACTCCTCCTAAAACTCCCCTCTTCTTGAGGGTGTACTGGACATAGTGACTCACTTCTAACAAACCGAATCTAGCAGAAATGATAATGTCATTTCCCAGACTAGGTCACAAAAGGTGTGTGGGCTTCTCTTCGGCCTCTTTCTTGAATCACTTGCTCTGGGGAGTTTAGCTGGCATGTTGCAAGGACATTCACGCAGTCCCAGGGAGAGGCCCAAATGCCAAGGAACCCAGGCTTCCTGCCAACGGTGAGAAACTGAAGCCTTGCGCCAGCAGCCATCTGTGTGAGCCACCTCAGGGCCCTCCAAGCCCTGGTCAAGCTTTTGGATCCATAGTCTGGGCTGACATCTTGTTTGCAACCTTGCTGAGCCAGAATGACCTAGCTGAGCCCTGCTTGGATTTTTTCCTGACTGACAGAAACTGAGATAAAAAATGTGTGTTGGGTTTTTTTTAAAGATTTATTTATTTATGCATACAATGCTGGGGTGCAGGCCAGAGGTGTGGGCCGTGAGAGGGTTCACCAGAGACAGAGTGGGAAGCAGAACGGGCAGATCGACTGAAATACATGCTGAGGGGAGCAGTGGGCGAGGCAGGAGAGGTCTGCTGTGCCATGTGGGAAACTCCCTGGCTGGGTATCGAACTTGCGTGGTGCTGACAGCTCCACAGGGCTGCGCCTAGCCTGTTGCACTACCAGGGAGGCCCAAGAAACTGTGTTGTTTTAAGCTACTGTGTTTGGGGTGATTTGTTACACAATAATAGATAACTACTACACTAATTCAGCAATCGGTCTGTTTCAGCTCCTCCATGGACCTTGCTTTGGTCTACTTTCTATTTTTTTCTAAGTATTTATCATCTTCTAATACAGTAAATTGTTTGCTTATTGATGATGTTTAATTGTTTATCTCCCTGTCACTACAATGTCAGTTCTACATGAGCAGAGAATGGTTTCTTTTATTGAAGTATCCCCAGCACCTGGGACAGTGTCTGACATATACTAAATGTCAGTATCTTATCTATGCTTATTTTGGATAGTTATTTTGGAAATGTTAAAATGTAAAAAAGAATTCTTAGAATTGACAAAACATAGTTCTTTGATCTCAATGGCGGTTAGAATATAGAATGACAAGAGATTCCCGGCCAATGAGAGGTGAGCGGAAGAGGCTGGAAGGCTAGGAAGCTCTTAAAAACAGCGGAATTGTGCAGGATAAGTAAATCCACAGAGACAAAATGACAGGGGCTGGGGGGAAAGGGAGAATGGGGAACAACTGCTAGTGGACATGGGCCTTCCTTCTGAGGTGCCGAAAGTGTTTGGAACTAGGTAAGTGGTTGTAGTACCACTTGGTGAATTAACAGATGCCACTGACTCTTTCACTTTAGTCTTCTGTTACATGAATTTTACCTCAATTGAAAAAAAAAATCAGATAGATTCAACCAGTTGTACTTTTCTGCCTTGCCTCCTTTCCTGCCAGGGCTGAGGATATAATGCCCAGAGGGGCATGAGGACAGAATAATCAGAATCAGAATCAGAATCAGAATCATAATAGCTAACACTTACAGACACTTAATCTGGGCCAGATCCTATTCTATACTCTTCACATGTGTCAACTCACTTGATCTGCACAATAACCCTGTAAGGAAGGTAGTTATTCCCATTTGGTAGGTGAGAAAACTGGTACAGAGAAGAACAGTAATGGTGCATTCCAAGGATGGCAGAGTGGAATCTGGGGGAGCCTGGCTCCATGGAGCCTCCGTGGCACACTCCTAGAAGGCCTGCTCTGGGCCTCATGCTCTGAGGTAAAAACATGCCTACTTAGTGAAGTCTCTGCCATTAGGTTTCTTTCCCATGCATCCTGAGATTCAAGGCCAAATGTGTCTTCCTTGGAGCAGGTACATCTAAGTACTATGCTTTCCTGGCCTGCAAATCAGTTATCAAGCCCTTTTTGATCTCTTTTTCGTCTGAGGTTACTAGATGGGGAATGTCTTGAGGGTGGAGATGGGGTCTCTCTGCTCTGCAGCCATGCGGAGTGAGGGAGGGAGGGAGATGTTTCTGGGTGTAAAGCAGACATCAGAGACTCCATGAGCCCCAGCTGGGGGACGAAATCTTGGCGGAGTGGACCCTCTCAGTTGGGTAGGATCTAGACAAATGTGGAAGGCGGGGCGATGAGGTCCCTTGACTGCTGTGGAACGAAAGCACAGGCGTGAACATACTGGGTGAAGTTCAGGAAGTTCCAGGGAGCTGGGTGGGGCCAGAAGATTGGTGGCGTTGTCTGGAGAGGGAGAGACCAGGCCTGAAGAGTGAGGCCCAGGAAAATCATCTGTGCTGCACTTTCAACACCTTCTCACAACAACACAAGGGGGAGAAAAGGCTGGAGATGCTTCACCTGTTTTGCTAAAAGGGACTGAGATAGAGAGAGGGAATCAAACTAGCAAGTGGCCAGGGCGGGACTTGAACATGTGTCTTTAAACTTCTCTTCCACACTTGCCTGCTCCAGCGAGGGATTGTCAGCCACTCTGCAGGTAGGGAGGGGCCGCGGAATGGTTCTGAACAGGAAAGTGATCCTCCTATTAAGACTTTTTCTCCTGCCAGTAAATGCATTTGATGTTACCTGCTGGAAATGGCAAAAGACTGAACTCATTCATTCATTCATTCCATAAATACTCCTGCTGTGTGCCAAGCACTTCCTGATATCCTGGAGTTCACAATCCAGAGATATAAATCAAATGAAAAAACAAATAGTTACAAACTGTCAAGGGCTGAGAAGGAAAGAACTGGGTGAATTGAACTTACTTTAGAAGAAGGGGACCGGGAAGGCCTCCCAGAGAGATAACACTAGGCTGAGCCTGAAGGAGAAGAGGAAGCAACTTTGCAAAGAACAGAAGAGAGAGGTTCTGGGGAAAGATGCTTCTCAAAGTCTCAGATGGGAAAAATCTGGTGGGTTTGAGGAACTGAACCAAGGCCCCAGGTTGGAGGGTGGTGAGTGGTGCAGGCAAGGGTCAGGTCACGTGGGCACTGAGAGCCGATCCAGAGGTTGGATGTGTTTCAAGGGGGATGGGCAGGCACTGGAATTAGGAGGCCCCCATTGGTTCCCACATCAGGACCAGAACCCTATGACCCAGTAAAGAGGGAGATTAATGAAGGACTCTGCTCTCAGTGAACTGATATTTAATGGGGGTTGGGGGGGCAGGGGAAAGGCGGAATATGTTCTGAAATCAGCATGTTAGGCAAAATCGCATATAGTCCTTAAGAATCCTCTATGGAACTTATTACATTTACATTTTTTGCATATTCAATCTTGGTAGTAATAGTTATCATTGGATAGAATACACAACATATGAAAAGCACATATACAGAATATAATTTAATATTACTCTTAAACACATAAAAAAAGAGGTAGAGATACAAGTCAACTAGTGCCCACATATGTCTTGAGGGACACTGTTGGGATGCTACTGGCGCCCCGCGGATCTCCTGGTGTACCCCCTCCCAGCTGCCGGCTGTTGGCTGCCGGAAGGCTGCTGACAGTCACAGCTTCCCCTTCTCCCGGGAATGGCCTCTGTCAAGTGGAAGCCTCGCCTCCTCCAGCCTGTTCCTGCCAGCCCCTGGGCCAGACACGTGAGGCTACAAAAGTCTAGTCCTCTTGCCTCAATGTGAGGCTGGGCCAGCGGCTACTCGAGAGGTCCCTGTGGGCCAGACTGGGACTGCCTCCTCTGTCCCTCCCCACCCCCTTCTCTTCCTCACTCCTTCTCCCCAGAGCTGCTTCTAGGGATTCTGACTCAAGAGCCCCTATAGAAGTGCACCCCTGTTAGGTGCCTCTGTCAGAACCCTCTAGCTCTTGGGGGGATCTGCTTAGCTCATGACAATATCCCTGTGAAAAGTACCCCTCACTTGCCTTGCACGCTGTAGTTACACTGTGCTGTGTGACTCAACTTTCTTGGACATGCATCCTGTGCAGTGAACAAGAGTGGCAGACCTCAGAGCCAGGCTGGGCTCTATTCTCCCAGGAGTCTGGAATTGAGGCAGGAAGATGGCAGCCAGCCCGAATGAGGCTGGGACTGTCAGACTTAAACAATATGTGGGCTAAGGGGGAACCAGCTTTAGCCGCAGGCACCAGATACATGGAAGAAGTCTGTCTACAGAGGAGAAAAATGAAGCAAACTTGGCGGGGACAGAGGTGAGAAGGGAGAGAGATAAGGGGGTCCTGCCCGAGATCCAGAAGGCTCTGCAGGCTCAGTGCCAGTCTCATGGGCCCTCTCCCTGGAGTTCCAGGAGGGACCCTGGTTTCCTCCCAATGCAATCCTGCTCTTGTTTACTCTTGCTCAAGAAACACAGAAAGTGTCGCCTAAGATGGGAGTTCTGTCCCCATCGTGCAGATGATGAGAAGGATACTCAGGAAGGGTGAATCACCACATAATGGGGACACAGCCAAAAGTGAATGCAGGCTGACTGCACAGCAGGTTCTGGCTCATTTCAAGGGCAGGCTCCTTCCACACTGCCCTCCTTGCCTCCCCGGTGCTCATGCCGGCCCGCCTGAGAGAGGGCACTGGGCACTGGATGCTGGATCTCTGAGTGTCCCCATTCTTGGGCTGGCAGGGTTTTGGCAATTCCCGAGCTGCCTTAGGTGATGGCCGGGGTGTCACCTTATCCTGGAAGCTGCTCCTTCTCACCTGGCATCCCCAGGTATCCTATGAATGGATGACCTGTGCCCAGCTTTGTAGCCAGGTTCAAAGAATGATCTAGAGGCCCTTGACCCACCCCTGATAATGGTCCAGACCTCTGATGATTTATAACTGGCTCTCTGAGACCCTGCACATCTGCAGGAAGGGGGACTGGGCTGAATCGCTTTTCCTCACCAGCATCACCCATCCCTTAAGAATCAGTCAACACTGAGCCCAGACTGGGCGTGATTAACCTGCCCCTCCTCCACCCTGCTGCCACTGCATCCTGTGTCTGAGTCACTTCCATATCCCTCATACCTAACACAGTACCTATCACAGAATAGGCAGGGGGCTCACTCCCGAACGATGGCCTGAATCGCACACTGTCAGGTACTGTGCCCACCCAGGCCTCTTGACTTAAGGCAGTATGAGGGCAAGGTCAAGGTATCTTCTTTGATGTGGGAAGGGCTAGGGTGGGCTCTGCAGACACGCAGGGGTCCTTGATCTGAATTCCAGTTCTGCCTCTCTGGATCTTGAATCTTAGGCAAGATTCCTCTTTTCAGGGCCTCAGTTTCCTTATCTGTAAAATGGGCGATAACAATAACATCTGACCACATTGTTAGAAGGTTAAGTCAGATAGTTCACCTAAACTTTCCATCACTGGTCTAACACAAAGTAGGAGCTCAGTAAATATTTATTTTCTCCACTGTGGCATTTCCCACAGTGCCTGGTATATGTTAGACTTTTGGTAGATGCCTGGTCACCTTCAGGGTCTCTTGGACCATCCAGCGCTGTTCAAGCTGTCCCTTCCTGCAACTGCATGAGCCAGGAGAAGCCCAGTAGAGGCCCCCAGAATAATTGTCCCACTGAGTGTAGCCAAACTGCAGCACATAAAATCAGGAGCCAGTAAAGGGCCACTGCATGCACCCTAAGTTTCAAAGCAGTTTTACACAGCTTATTGGGATGGAGTTGGTCTCTAGGAGCCACTAGAACCAGAACATTCTGTGTGTACCTTTTCTTTGATTTTTCCTGAACATTAGCTTTTTCCCTCTTGCACAGCACATGGACCTTCACAATATAGAAAACGTGAGTGAGTGTTACACATTGCAACTTCAATTAATGAAGAAAAAACGACCCCTGTCTCTGCCTCCCAGCTCTAAACTCCCCTGGGAAAGACTCATTGGCCCACTTTGGGTCAGCTGCCTCCCCTAGGACCAGTGAAAGACTGATGGGTGGGGGGACCAGGCCCCTAGCTGAGACACACTGAGCGGGAGAGGCGCCAAACGCTGTTCTCAGGCTCACTGTGCACTGTGCGTTAAGGACTTTGCCTTCATCACACAACCTTGCTATGGGAGCTGTTACCGGTTCTGCTTCCAAGTGAGAAAATGGAAAATGAGACACAGAGAGGTAGAGTAACTTGTCTGAGGTTACACAGCCAGAAGGAGGTGTGGCCGTATCCACACCACGTCTGTCTGCCTTCAGAGCCCACACCCACCACGATGTACTACTCTGCCTCTCTTCTGGCCAGAGGTGGGGGGTGGTCCAAAGAATTGAGGATGGGTGAGCTCTGAGGAGGCCCTCTGTGGAAGGAACAGGAAGATGGCCCAGAGAAGGGAAGCTTCAAGGAGTCCCAATCACATGCCTTTTGGTCTCTGAATGGCTGGTGGGCCGCAGCGAGGGTGGAAGGCGGGTTTCAGCTCACTGGAAGGAATTTCTTCATTTAGACTTCATTCTGACTTCAGAGTTAGAGCCTCTGGAAACACAAGGAACTGGATAGCTCCTTCCCAAAGGAAGCCTCAGAACCAACCGTTGTTTTCTCTCAAGGAAGAGCAGCTGACAGTTACATAAACACAGCAGCAAAGATATATTGAAAACTAATTTGGTTGCAGAAAAATCAGGGCACAATGTTTTGTCTTCCACGATTATGTGCTAATATAACTATTGTCTTGAGGCCAGTTTGTCCATTTGAGGATCTGGAATTGCTGGGCCAAACACTCATCCTGGGACTTAAAAAAATTCCATGTGTGGTTGAAAATCTGGTTTTATTGGGAAATGGAAGCCATGCCCTTCTCACTATTCCATTTCCCAGGTGAACTGAGGACATTGGGGTTCTCTAGCTACTTTTCCCTTCAACTTCACCGCCACCTTGACCTGCTTGTCCTGTGTGTGGGGCGAGGGAGACAGGGCTCCCCTCCCTGTGTGGCTGCCCGCCCCAGTCTATGCTGAGCTGCCCACGCTCACCAGAGGGGGCCCAGCCATCTCAGGGGGATGTGGCTGGTCTTTATGAACCACCAGGCCAGACCCCTTTCTTGTCAATTACTTTCCAATGATGGGTCCTTAAAGTCCCAGAGAAACCCCTGTGGCAGCCTTGGGTTGGTTGATTGTCCTTGGCTAAAGAAATATGTGAATGAGGAAGGATTCTGTTGCTATTGCGAGTAAGAGTGACAGTAGCTGAGCTTGGTGAGCCCCTTCTCTGCGAGTCTGCCTCTTCCCGTGGGAGTCTGACAGCCCTGCAGGTGCAGCCAATGATTGTTTCGTTGGATGAGAGGAGGGAGGTGGCCGGGCCCAGGGAACTTCGTGCTCAAGGTCATATGGCAAGCTGCTGGTCAAACCAGGGTTCAGCCTCAAGCCTGGAGAGTGCTAAGGTTTACTGTAAATCTCTGTGCCCCGCTCATCACTTCCTTCTCAAAATAAGGAGGGGAGCAGTGGTGGGGTGCAGCATGGAAACAGGCCTACCGCCCACGTCTCACTGCAGACCTGCTGTTTCCTAGCCGGTGGAGGCTGCTGTGGGAGCATCTCCAGTTCCTCTGTGAGTATGACCTGTCTGTACATGCCATGGGGGAGAATCATGTGCCCCCCGAAGTGCTGTCCCGGCAAGGGACTATAGGATAGGGCTGCCCCCTGAGCCTGGCCTAGACTTAGGGACAGGGCTGGGCAAGGCAGAAGGGGACAGCTGGGGGTTTCCTCTGGGTGAGCCAGCCTAGACTGGAAGCTGATCTGGAAAGGAGTGTCCCTGCCATGTCTGAATTCTGTCTTCCTGTGGTGGGAGCACCACAGTGGAGGGTGAGGTCTGCTCTTCATTGCCCAGAAATTAGCTGCTCAAGGGAGAATAGATTTGGGGTGTCCTCATTTTGGAGGAGGAAGAAACTTTCTTATCAGGTATTGGGGTCTGGTTCTTCCCACCTGAGGAGAGAACAAGAATCCAACCCACCCCCCCCCAGAGCTGACTGGTGCCAAGGGGAGATGTCTTTGCCTGGCTTGGTGCCCGCCGGCTCGTTGGTCAGTGCTGTATAATAGAAACACAATGTGAGGCACGTATGAGACTGCAGATGTTCTAGGAGTCATGATTTTTTAAAGTAAAAAGAAACAAGTGAAATTAATTTTAATGACATGTTTTGTTAAATTCAGTCTATCTAAAAGTGTATCATTGCAACGCATAATGATCATGAAAATGAACGAGGTCATTCTCTTGTCTCAGCCGCTGCTCCCCTCAGCAGTGTATCTCAGTCAATCTGCCTGTTCTGCTCCCCACTCTGTCTCTGGTGAGGCCTCTCACCCCTCCCCATGACTATAGCCTACACCCCAGCTCCTGTATGCATAAATAAAAAAATATTAAAAAAAAAAGAAAGAAAATGAAAGAGGTTGGCCACATTTTTATATTCGATCTGCTATGTACTGACAGCAGAGATTGGCTTAGCTACATCTCAAGTACTCAACAGCTGTATGTGATAGTGGCTACCACACTGGACAGCAGTTTTACACCATGGATTCTGGGTAGGACGATCTGGAAGTCTCATGACTTCTGCACCCTAAGATTGCCTTTGAAAGGACTTGAGGTCATCTGGCCAAGTTCATCATGCACAAGGACTAATTTTGCTCAAGAAGACCCCCTACTCCTAGCAAAGCTGATACCCACACTGGTGTCTGTGTCCCGGGTTCCCCTAATTCCCTATCCCAGCAGCCTCCTGCCCATGGCGATGGGTTGCTGACAGCCCCCTCAAGGTGTAAGACGGGAGCAAGAGACAAGGCAGGAAGACACTGGAAGAAAGTAGGTGTATCTCAGCCCAATGGGCATCCTCTCCTCTGTCATCTTCTTTTCTGGAGAGGCTGTCACAGCCTGAGCACAGAGCGGGGCATTCCTTTTGGTGAATCTCCAAACACTGAAAGAAGACTCAGGTCCATCCCCTTCCTTTTGACTTTTCTCTCTTCCTTCCATATTCATTGCTCCTACGATGAGCTAGCCCTTGGACTGTCGCACATAGAAACTGGCCAGACTTGCTGGGGGAAAAGTGCAGTGAACTCTCCTTGGGGAAAATGAGGCAGGCTTCCCTGCTGGGGAGGAGCATTGAAACTTGGGGTGGTGCTACTGCTGCTGGGGGTCAAGGGATGAAGGTAAAGGGCATGTGGGTGGAGGGGGAATAGTTAGCAAGAAGGGAGGGGTGAGGGAGCTGAATTGTTTCCAGGCGTCACCATGGTTCCCATATAGGAAAGGAGATTCCATTTTTTCAAATATCTGCCCCACCTGAGGACCTAAAAAGACTGGTACATGGTGGGTACCCAATGAATGTTTGTTAAGTAAATGGAGGGGCAAGAGGGGTATGGATAAAGAGGACAAAGCCTGAGGCCAGACCAGCTGGGGCAGGGAGTGCAGGGAGCAGTAAAGGGCCAGGAAGGGATCTGGTGTGTCCTGAGCACTTGGCTTGTCCCCTCATCTTTGGCATTGCATGGATGACCCCAACTGTGGGAGGTAGCTGCTACTGCTCCCTTTCTACAGGGGAGGAAAATAAGGCTCAGAGAAGTTCAGAGGCCTGTGGGGGTTAAGGCCCATTCCATCTGATTTCCAGGTAATCTTTCTAGGTTACTCCTGGCATGTCCTCACCTGGCTACTGCCAAGAACCCAGTAGTGCCCAAGTTCTTGGCAGACTCCCCCCCACCCCCGTCTTGGGGAGACCTGCTACCCTGGGAGTCCCTGAAGAAGTGGAGGGTTCCTGGAAAGCCCTCCTGTAACAGTAGTACCCCACTGGGCTTGGAGATGACCCAGTCACCCTCACTCCCCAATTCCAGGGAAGGACGGGACGCAGCTCCTACAAAGGTAAAGTGACTTGCTGGAGATCATACAGCAAGTGGGTGGGTAAAGGTGGCATTGCCCACCCCTGCCTCTGGGCGCTGACTCACAGCAGCTGCTGTGGGAAAGCCACGGCCAGTCTTTCAGCCTTGGCTTTCCCAGCCAGGCAATGGGTAGGATGGCTTGGGCATATCTGCCTGGGCCTGGAGCCAGGGGACTGGGAAAAAGCTGAGTGCAGCGCATCACGCAGGTGCCTCGCCCTCACCCTGTTCCAGTTCCAGCAGTTCACATGGGGCATCCCTCCCTGTGCAGGAGCCTTTCCAGTTGTCAGAGGTACCAGGCCAGGCTCTGCTGCAGCTCAAATTCTCAGCACAGGTGGGGGAGGTGGGGGAGGTGGGGGAGGGGGGGGAGGGAGGGGGCAATGGTCCTGGTTGCTTAGGACTATCTCAGTGTCAGCAGTCAGGTCCTACATCCTGGGAACCACTCAGTCCCGGACAAACCAGGATACCCAATCCTGGCACCAACGTCACAGTTGGCATTCAAGAAATGTTCTAAGCAAAAGAATGCAATCAATGAATGCAAGATCGGCTAATGAACAGCAGTGCTGGGGGCATGTGGACGGGGGCCTGCAGGCCCCATTTAGTAGGTGAAGGAGAGAGTTTAAACTTCTAGGTTGCCGGGATGTATCTCACACTTTCCGCAGCACCAAATGGCCTCTAAACTGTTCCCTGAGTATTTTGAGCTGATCACTGGGTGGGAGGCAGCTAGGCAAAGAGCGTTCAGTGGGCTTTGCCCATTCTAAGCTTGAGGTTAGAAAGGACACCAAGAAGAGGGGAGAAGAGGAGGAGGCTTATTTTAGCTTTCATGGCACAGAGCCTGTGCTTCTGCTGGGTTTGAAGGGAGGGTCAAACCTCCCTTCAGCTCTTGACCTGTGTGACCTTGAGCACCTGACCTATTCTTTCAGCTTCAGTTTCATCATCTGAAAAATGGCAAAATTCTATTACTCAGCATTTGAAATTGCTATTGTAAGGATTATGAGAGATAATGCATAGAAAACACTTAGCACAGAGCCTGGCACAGAATAAATGCTCCAGAAATGTCAGCTGTTATTATTGGTGTGGCAGGCATGGATTGCGTCCTCGTCTTCATTGTGTGGTAGAGCCCCAGCCTTGGGAGATGCTCTGGAGAACCAATGTCAGTCACCCTGGCTGCTGTGCGACCTCTGCCTCTCTGTGCCAGTCTCCACGTCTGTAAAATGGGGTTTTATCCTTATTCAGTGTTGTGCAGAGAACCAAGTGAGCTAGTGCGTATTTGGATGGGTCTAGCACAGATGAGCCATCTCTTTTCTCCCGGGGTCCACTTGACCTTTAGAAGCAGCCTGTGGATACACATCATTCCCATTTTACAGACAAGGAAACAATAGTAGAAGGCACTCAGTAAACGTTTGTTTGGTGAGTGAATGAGCGAGTGAGCGCGTGAATGAATGAAGGAAGCAAGGAAAGGCGCGTGGGAACCTCCCGGAGCGCGTGGCCACTCGGCTTCCCCAGGCAAATGGGGCTGCGGCTCCCCACCCAGGTGTGGGGATTTGGGATTAATGGGCGCGGGGCGCTGGGAGCCGGGAGATGAAAGAGCCGCGAGCGCGCCGAGCGCGGCCCAGTAATTAGTCGCGGAGTGAGCGGCCGGGCGGGCTTATCGGCCATCACCGCCTCCCGGGCGGGCGGGCTCCCGACGCCGCGGCCGCCGCCCGGGGCAGAGGGCTCGGCGGTTCCCACGCTCCGGCCGGGGCCGGGGGCGTTCTCGGGACGGCGTGGCCGCGCTCGCCACCGCCGCGGAGGCCGGGCTGTAATTAAGGTAATTGCGCGGCTCCCTGCCTGCGGCGGCTCAGGACCCCGACCGCGCCGAGCCGGCCCGGGAGGGGCAGGGGCTGGGGGCGCCCCATGCCCGGGCGGCCCTTTCCTCTAGACCCGTGAGTCAGCACTCCTGGGCGGAGGGCTGGGGCATTGCGAGAAGGGCTCCTGGAGTGGGCTCTGAGGGGTCATGAGGGAAGGTTTGAGAATTAGCCTTGGTGGAGCACCGCTGGGTGGTCGGCTCTGCTCTTCCATTTCTGCGGGGGGAGGGGTACCCCCTGCTGGGGGTATTATGAGGAGAAGATCAGAACACCTGGACCCCCGTGGTACCTGGTCAAGAGAACATGCTGAAATCACAGAATTGCATCCTAATGCGCCCAGCAGTGGAAGTCCAAAGGGGTTAAATAATAGTGCCCAAGACTGCACGGCCAGTGTATCCACACTAAGAGGAAAAGGAAGACCTCCGTGCCCACGATTGGTGGTGGTGCCACACAGTGGGGATATCCATGCCCAGCAAATGTTGGTTTTGCTACCTGGAGTATTTCCATTTTACAGCTCCTGAGTCCCAACCATAAAGCCCATCAGGGATGCTTCAATTCTTGGTAGCCTTAGTCATAACCCTAGATGCTTGACTGTGATACCAGGCATTAGAGATCCCTTTGGAAAAGGCAAGTTAAAAAGAAATCCAATTTCAAACTCTAATCCTAAACCCATCCCAAACTTTAACCCAGCTCCCACACCTAACTCCTAAATCAATCTTGACCTTGGTCCCTGCCCATGCCTCCAAACTGCTCCCCCAAAGATCCCCTGCCACCCCTCTCATCTCCAGTCCCCAGGTACCCTCTTTCTGGAAGGTCTACTTGAGGTCTCCAGCAGCTGTTTTAAGCTTCTGGACCTTTGCACGAGCTGCAACCTCAGACTGGCATACCCCTTTCCCAGGGCTGCTGGTAAACTCCTCTCCCCTTTCAGGGTCCACAGCAGACCCTTTGGGTGTCACCTTCTCCCCTGGTCAGGCTCGCCATAGTCTCAGCTCTTAGAAGGTAGGGTCTGAGCCTGCTGGGAGTAAAAAAATAGAAGTAGAAACAATTAAGTGATTGTGAATGAGTGAATGAATGAATGAGATAATGAGGGAGTGAGTGAATGAAATGAATGAGTAAGAGAATAAATGAGTGAACAAGCTATTGAATCAACAAATGACATTCTGAGTCTAAAGCCTTAACCCTCTTCCTAGCACTGGATTCCTTTCCAGGTAGCAAACAATTGAAAGACCAAGGAACCCCGACCCCCAAGGGTACCCTGAGATTGTTAATTCTATGTGTGTGCACTTATGTGCAAATGTATTTGAGCCCAGGACTTTGCTTCAGACCAGCCTGGAGCCCACTCCTGGCCTCAGTGGTTACCAGCTGAGTGACCTGGCAAGTCACTTCACCTCTCTGAGCTTCTGGTTGCTGATGTAAAAGAGAGTAACAACAATAAAACCTGTCGTGGAGAATCCACTCTCCTGGAGCCCCTTGCCTGTGGCAAGCTCAGTGTTCAGTGCTGCAGGGGCTGGGGTGTGTGAAAGGAACACCTGTGAGGGTAGGAGGCAGAACCACAGGAAGGGGGACGGCTCTCTCGGTGGGGAGGTGGTTTCACAGAGGATGTGAGAATCCATCAGAGTTTGCTGCTGAACAAGTCATGGCAGAGGCAGCTACATGTTCAAAGACACCAAGCTGTGAACAAAGGGTTCCCTATTATTGCTGGAGGACAAAGTGGGAGGTGGGGGGTGATGGCAGAAATTGGGGCTGGTGAGGGTGACTGGATCAGGAGAGGCCTTGTGTGTGTGTGTTGAGGGGACTTCTGGTTGTTGCATTTTATCTTGCAGGTAACAGGGAGCCATGGCAGGTTTGAGCAGGGAGGGATGATCAGATCTGCACTTCAGAAAGATCGCTTTGACCAGCCGCATGGAGGGGAGCTTGGTGGGAAGCTGGTGGGGAAGAGTGACATCAAATGATGGTGAGTGCCCATTTTTTATTGAGCACCTACTATGAGCCAGGCGCTGTCCTAAATGCTTGATTGGTTTGATTCTTAATCCCATACAAAGCAGGTACTCTTGTGATCTTCTCGACATACCCCCTGTGCACTAAAGTTCCCCATAATTCTTCTCTATGTGCAACAGCCCCTTGGCTTCTCTACTGGACCAAAAGAATCTGAACCTTCACATGTCTGAACATGTTCTCCTGAAACCTGCTCCTCTCTGTCCATCCCATCCCAGAAAATTCGATTTCCTCTTTGCAGTTGCTTAGGCTAAAAACTTGAAAGACTCCCCATTTACCCTCTCCTCCTTTCTCGTACCCCCCACCTCCAGTCACTCTGTGGATCTTGTGGCTTCTGATTTAGCAAAGAGCCTCAGCCTGCCCTGGGCCAACCCCCACTGTTTCTTGGGTTATTTCAGCGGCTCCATTTCTGTCTGCTCTGCCAGCTTCTGCCCCTGCCCAGGTTCTTCACCCAGCAGCCCCGGTGACCTGAAAATATAAAGCCAGATCAGATCTCTCCTCCACTCAAATCCGCCTCATTTCCTCCCAAGAAAGTCAAGGTCCTGACAATTGTAGCTAGATCCCTTCGTGCTCCCCCTGCTCCCCCAGCTCCTTACCACAGGTCTTCCCTACTCTTCCTGTCTTCTTTGCTAGTCCTCCAACACGCCCAGTAGCCATCAGCCTCAGAATCCTTGCACCTGTCGGCCCCTGCACCGGCAATGCCGTCTCCCAGGTACCCACGCAGTCCCAGCTTCACATTTCTGCTCCAGTGTCACCTCGTTAGCGGCTTCTTCCTCAGCCACCCTCTTTAAAAAACATCACAGCCCTCCTTCCCTCCCCATCCAGGCGCTCTCCCCATTTTTTTTTGTTGTTGTTTGTTTATTGCATCTCTCCCCATCTGAAACCCTTTATATTTTACTTTTTAATTATCCTCCTCCCCTCCCCCACCCCACTAGATGATCACGTCTGCGAGGACAGGGATTTTTGTTTGTTTCGCTGATGTCTTCCCAGTGTTTACATAATATTGTTAGTTTTCCAATCGACTGTTTCGAACACAATGTGGAATCCTCATTTTACAGGTGGGGAAACTGAGGCCCAGAGGTTAAGTAACTTGGCCAAGTAGCACACGAGTAAAGTGGTTGGGCTGGGACGATGGGCAGGGCATGGGCGGTGATGGCAGCAGCGAGGGTGGGGAGCAGGGGTGGGGTGCACGCAGACCCCCAGCTGGCACAGGGGGGTCCAGAATCCATGTCCTGGCTGTGGCACCAGGCTGTGAACTTGATCTTGTGGGATCTCTGGGAGGTGACACGAAGGTTACATGAGTATGGAATTGAAAACATGTTGTGTATGTAGTGGAAAATGATCTTTGAAAAGCTATCCCATGACTTTTAGATTCCCAGCAATTTCCTGTCTGTTCTCATCCTGGACACTAGACATCTATTGCTCCTTGGGGAGGCAGATTCCACAGCCAACAAGAAACTAACCCTCAGCGTTGACTTTTTAATTGGATATTTTCAGAGTAGAGCAGACACAAATGTTTTGGAATCCAGGGTTTCCATTTGAGGACTTACACACTTGGGAGGATTAAAGACTTTTGCTGAACCCCCCAAACTTCCTTTTATAAGTCAAGACCCTGAACCTTGGATCACAGACCTTCCATCAGGAGCCCCGGAGGGAGGGAGGCTGGAGGGGGGCAGTGGTTCTCACATTTGAGTGAGCCACATGGAGGGCTCGATCCCGCACCGGAGAGGGAAAGCTAACATGGTTGTTGGGACCCCAGGTGACGAGGTGTAGAAATGCTCAGGGGGACCGTGGGTCAGAGAGGGCTGGACTCCGAAGAGGGGGCAGAGGCTGTGGCAGGAGCTGTCATGGGCAGCGGTGCCAGGGAACTGCCCAGGTGGGAGGTACACATCAGTGCAGCTCTAAAGGGCGGGCACCCAAGGGAAGAGGTTGGAGGTGACACTGTAACTAGGCCCCTGCCCTCCCTGAGGTTATCCAAACTTCAGGTTATCTACTCCCACTCTAGCCCCACATATTGCCAGAAAGAAGGGAGGGAGGGGTGAGAGATCTTGAAAGGTTTGAGCATTTTATCCGCAAGAGCCCAAGTGGACCTGGCATGTCACAGTCTAGAATTCCTGCTAAAACGTCCATGGATTCATTAAGCACAGACTCCTGAGCACGGGAGTGGCCCCATGGTCGCCCCAGGCCCAGCGCACAGGCTGTGGGGTCATCGACTGACTGTGCAGCCTTGGGCAGGGGACACCCTCCAGATCTCAGGGTCCTGCCGTGCGAAGTGAAGATGAGAATCTCACTGTCCACCTCATGGGCCCGAGAGTTAAGGGAGCATGTGCACGCTGTAGGGTGAGGGGCCAGTGCCTGGCCCAGGCAAACAAACGTTCTAGGCATGTGATTACAAGTTTTAAAGTTCCTTCCCTCCACTTTTTCCTTCTCTCTTCTTTCTTCCTCCAACAATTAGCGGGGCACCTCCTATGCCTGGCATAGATTTTGCCTTTCTTGGAACTCATATCTACAAGGGGAACCAGACAGGTCAGCAGGAGATCTCAGACCTTGGGCTGCACTGGGGCAGACCCGGAGGCTGGGGAGTCAGAGAAGTTTTCTTGGAGGATGGGGTGGAGTGATTACTTAGTTGGCTTTGTAGAACCTGGTCACAAAGCAAAAGAAGGCTTTTTAAGGAATGACAACACTTTGGGGAAGGTCAGAGTAAAAATTATAAAATGTCTCCCTTAGTCAAGGTGCAGAAATATAATTTTTTAAAAATTTTTATTGTTATTTATGTCTTTTACATTTTGTATTCCCCTTGGGCAACCCACCACCAATTCACCCGTGATCCATCTCCATGGTCCCTTGTGTTCTTTTCTATTCCATTTTGTGCCCTTATCCTCCCCTCCCCCCCACTTTCCCACCCTCCCCCACACCCCCGCTGAGTGTCTCTCTCCTATTTGGTTTCCCTATAGTCCTGTTATAAGTGAAACCATTCGATATTTTTCTTTTTCTTTCTGGCTTATTTCACTGAGTATGATCCCCTCTAATTCTATCCATGTTGCTGCAAATTGCATGTGTTTATCTTCTTTGAATGCTGAATAGTATTCCATTGTGTATATGTACCACATCTTCTTGATCCAATCATCTATTTTTGGACATCTGGGTTGCTTCCATACCTTTGCTATTGTGAATAGTGCAAGGTGCAGAAATATAATTCTAACATGCAACAGTTTAAAGGTGGAAGAACTTGTAAGCTTTGGAGTCAGATAGACTGAAGTAGATTCCAGAACCCTGAGGTTTAACAAACTGTGTGATTCTGGGCTAGTTACTTATCCTCTCTGAGCCTCAGTTTTCCTAATCTGTAAAATGAGACTAAAGATACCTACTTGATATGGGTTTGCCATAGGCATTAAGGTGGCAGACTATGTAAAATACCTGGCAAGTATTTATTTACTCTGAGACCAGAGTCAGAAGGTGGATCAGGGCTGTTCCCTCTCCACCCTGCCCCCAGAGTCAGGTTAAACCGAGGTGTTCTGGATCCTGATGAACTCATGATCATCCCTCTTCCCCACCAGCCTGAGTGCTCCCTGAGGACAGAGTCTGACTCAGGCTCTCTTCAGTGTGTCTACTTTGGAAAATAGTTTGGCACTATTAGTAAAGCTGAAAAGCCCCTGCCTTATAATTCAGATGTTCCCCTCCTGGATATTTACTTTAGAGAGACTCTTGCACTGGGAGGGGTGTATAGAAATGTTCATAGCAGCACTATTTGTAATAGCCAAACAAACAAACAAACAAACAAAAAACCACACCCAAACCTGGAACATCCCAAAGCCCCACTACCAGCAGACTGTGCTTGATCACATTGAATTGTGGTGTATTCTGCAGTGGAATAGTACACAGCAGTGAAAAGGAATGGCTTACGGCTCATAGTGCCCAGAACTTCAGAACCTTTGTTTGTTGAAGAGTAAGTGAAGTGACAGCAGAATACATTCAGTATGATTCCTATGGATACTTTGCAAATTTGCAAAATTAATTTTTTTAGGGATATCAATATATACAGTATAGGAAAATAATTAAAAAAATAAGATATTCATAGATATGCAGTTCTGCTTTCTGGGCATCCTGGGATCATAAGGAGGAGTTAATGATAAAAGGTCTAGAGAGGCTTGTGGGCACGTGGTGCATTGTGAGTGCTCAATAAATGGCAACTCAGGATAAGGAAATGTCACTGGGGTGGCTGTGATGCTTTATAGTCTCTGAGGAGAGGTCAGGGAAAGTCTTGCAGCTTCTGCCTGAGTCCCTTGGATCACTGGCTCCTGCAGCCCTTAAGACCCAAAGTCAATCCACAAGATTTAACTTACCAAAGCTTTTCAAGAGCTCAGTGACTGGACAGATCAACTAGTCTTTGTGGAAATTTCTTCAATGGAGGGGGGGGCTTTTCATAGAATATTCTGGTGGCTCCTATCTCTGGTTCTCCTGTGATAATCACCCTACAAAGCTCACCTCCAGGAACTGAAGCCTTCCTGCAGCTGGGATCTTGATTCCAAATCTTGGGGGGAGAGAAGTGGAAATTGAATCAGGGCACCTGGAAGCTCTGTGGGCTTTAATGTGGGTAGATCCCCATTCTTACCGCCGGAACAGCAAATTCCTCAGTGGTAAAATGGGGGAGCAATCCTTGCTTCCTTTCTCCTGCCCCCACCCCAGCTCCTCTGTCTCCTTCCCCCATTCCACTGCCTATCTCCTCCCTACCATCTTCTCCAGTTTGGTGGAAGGTGGGGACATACCTTTGGCCTCCATGAGACCCGCCCTGCCAGCATTTGTTTGTGGGGGTTGTTTGCTGACTGTTCCCAGGGTGGGGTTCAGTGTGATGAGATTCCCTACCATTGGCTTGATGCCCCACCCTGCCCATGCCATTTCTGGTCAAGGTTACCCTCACCCCACCTAACAGAGGCCTGTACCGGGGCGACTTTGAAACATACTGACTTGTGCTGTGGGCTTAAGCAGATTTCCTTTGCTAATTCCTTCTGATCTGGCCCATTCGACCCTCGCTGTCCCATTCCACTCAGTTTTTTCATCTGTAGGCTAACAGAAGAATTGAAAGTACACCGGTACAGAGTTCCATGCGGCCCAAGTGAACCCTAGTGTGTCTGAAGGGCTGCGGATGTGGGAGGTGCCATGTAAATGATGCCTGTTAGGTAGTTGCCTTCTGGCTTTTTTCTGCGTATTAAGCTCTATGAAATTTGGAGTCACCTTGAAAAGAGTCAAAGCTCCTTACTCAATTTCTAGAATGAAATCAATCATAGACCAAAAGCTCCTGAATTCAAAGGATGTCAGGTACCCTTGAGATAGGACCTTGCAATGACATCACAAGCCCCTACTAGACATCTTCTTTCTAGGCCTCCCCGAAGGGAACTGTGACAACTGACCAGGGTGAATGTGTTTGGGGGAAAAGGGGACAATTCAGACCTTTGGACAGCTTAACCCTGAGGTTACAGGAGCCCTTGGGAGAGATGGAGCCACTGTGGACGCATGTGAGTGTGAGGGAGCCCAGTCTCCTCACCCCGCAGGACACCCGGCTGGCCCACCACCTTGATGGCATCAGCTGGAGAAGCTACCCCAACATGCATGTAGGAGGAAGGAGGTTAATGTCACAAAAGCTCAGGGACTGGCGGCTCTGTGCTGTGTCTGGAGTTCTAGAGGTCCGGACATGTCATGTTCTCCTGTATTTCTTCTATAAGTTTCATAGATTTAGGATTTACATTTAGTCAATGAATCTATTTGGAGTTACTCTTTATAGATGAAGAAATCAGTAGATTGAAGACTGTGTGTGTGTGTGTGTGTTTAACATAAGGGTGAGCAATTGTTCCTACACCATTTACTGAAAACACTCTGCAGATATGTCTTTGTAACTTTGCAAATTTGACAAAAAACAGTTGTAAATATATGATTTTCTGGACTCTCTATTTTGTTCTATTGATACATATTTTTTGCCTTTCTGCCAATACTATGCTGTCTTGATTATAGTAGCTTCCTCTACTCCAAGACAAAAGCATAACTGGCAAGGGAAAAAAGAAATATATACTTTTTATTATTTTATTATGATTATGCATATTTTCCCAATAAACACACTTGTTAAGAAAGAACTCTTTTTTTTTTTTAAGATTTATTTTTTATTTATACATACAAGCTGGGGTACAGGCCAGAGGCGTGGGGCGGCGAGAGGGCTCACCAGAAACAGAGTGGGGAGCAGAACAGGCAGATCAGAGGTACACTGTTGAGGGGAGCAGCGGGCAAGGCAGGAGAGGTCTGCCGTGCCATGTGGGATTCTCCCCGGCTGGGCGTTGAACTCACATCGCCGCTGCCGACAGCTCCACAGCGCAGTGGTTAAGCGCTTAACCGCTGCGCCACTGGGGAGGCCCAAGAAAGAACTCTTAATTCCTTGCAAAGTGAGAGGTTACTGCCCCCTTTCCAGAAGCTTCTCTCTTCTCTTCTCTAGATGATGTCTGATCAGGGGTGAGGGAGACACGACTAACATCTCCTATCTTCTAGAGATAAAACTTCTCTTAATTTGGGAAGAGATCACATTAGCTTTATGGAGGTTCAGTTGACTCACTTAAAGCGTGTGATCAACTAAGACTCCTTTATCTGTTTCACAAGTGCTCCTGCTTACCCAAGTTGAGTCAAATCCTCGGCCAGTGTATGCTTTATAATCCGTAATTTCTGATTAATAATTATGTGTCAAACCTCATGCTAAGTACCTTACATAATAAATTACTATCATGGCTGCCATGATACTGAAGCACTCAGTACCAAAGTATTGAGCACTTTTACTACATACCAGATATTGTGCTAAACATTTCTTTTAATCCTACAGGAATTTATTGGTTCATGTAAATCAAATATCTATGGATTGTGTGACTTCAGGCTTAATTTGATCCAGCTTCATGCATTAACTTTTTGAATACTTCATCCAAGCCTTACAACAACCACTTAAACATTTAAAAAAAAAAACACTTTATTGTTGAAAACAGAGACTTTTAGAAGTGAAGTCACTTTTCCAAGGTATTTATCCAGTAGGTATGGCAGAACCAAGAGGAATTGGCTCCAGGGTCCACACAGTCCTGCTTTCCAGCTTGTAGAAATGAGAAAGCAAAGCCTGCAGAGACCAAATAACTTGCCCAAGGTCATGCAGATAGTAAGTGGCAGGTTAGTGGGGATGGCACCCTGGTCTGCTGGCTCCAAAGCTGGGCCAGTCTCCCAGCCTGGGTAGGTCTGGGTGAAGTGTCTCCAGGTTGAGAGTGATGACCCTTATGTTAAGGACTTTTAAAATGATAAAGCACCAAAGGTAAGAGTGTCACCGCTATAGTCATTGTTACCTGGCTTGCCAAATCTAATTTGATTGATTTAGTTATGTAAAACTAAAGCATAGTCCAGCTAGTTGAAGCAGAAGTGTAATTCAATACAGGAGTCAGGGCTAGATCCCTGACCTCAGGGGCAGGCAAGTCACACGAGGGCCTCTCCCCTGAGGCTGACAAGACATCAGGACTGAAGGCTCTCTAGGCAGGACCCGCTTCCCTGCCCCGCCCCACCCCCCCACCTCTGCTTTCCCTCAGAACTCTGGTTTCCTTCCTCTCTCAGAGGGGTGTCCTGGGGGCTGTTCTCATTGAGTCTGTCACCTGACTTAGTACCTGTACTTGACTGACTCTCTTCTTCCTAATTCCAAAGTCCAAGAATCTGATAGACCAGCTTGGCCTCTGGGTGGGTCCCTCTGTGGCAGGTGCCCACTGATTGGTCAGCTGGACAAGGAACAGCTGGACTGCCTAGAAGAAAGATGAACTCAGGTCCCCCCACTCCAACCCGGCTGGGGGTTAAAGAGGGGTTTATGGGCAAAGTAGGTACCCCAAAAGAAACCCCTTTCCATTTGCCTGTCCTGGGGACTAAGAAGAGGCCAATCAGGTGATTTTTCTGCCCTGTTATTTCTTGGTGCCAAGCTTCTTCAGGGGTGAATTTCCTTTTTCTGGGGTCCCAGTGCTTTCAGAAATTCCGGAAGATTCTGGAAGATTCTGGGATAGTCTGTTTTTGGAGCTGTGTAAGACTCTGGGAGACTTGCCTACTTGTTTTTCTTAGTCCCTGAAGGGTAGTTTACAATTCCAAGGGATTTCCGGTCTTGCCTCCTGAATCACCGTTCAGCCTCGGAAACATGACAGATATATGTGTTGTTTTTGACCAGCTACCTCTGCTGCTGATTCCATCTTGTCTGTGTGTTTTCCTTTGCTGGGCGTGGCTCTTTGAATCATAGACTCCCAGAATGTCAGGACTGAGAGATCATTGTGTCCAAACGCCCCCCACCTCGCGATGCACAGAGGAAAGATGAATGAATGAATGAAGACATCCGAGGGTGGTATTGGAGAGGGTTTGAGGCCATTCTTGGACAAACATGTTGTTGTCATGCTGTATTTTAATAAACTATACAATTGCCTAGACAGAGGCTGAGTTCATTTAAGTAAAACAGTCAATAAAGAACTAGCTGAAGCCAGTGAATTTATCTTGGATATGGCAAAATGAGGAGAGTAGCATGGGGATGAGTGAAGTGGAAGAAGTACCACGTTGATGGATGAGTGAGTGAGTGAGTCCATGAGTGAACACATGAATAGATAATGGGCAACAGTGGAATCCTTGGGGTTTGTTTCCTTATAGGCTCAGAATTACTTCCCAGGGTTTGCACTTCAGGACAGAGAATCGGGGCCTACAAAACATGGCCGGCCTCCACAGGCAACCATTACCAGGTAGGACAAAAAGTGTTTTCCGTGCTGTTCCTTTTTTTCCCAGGTCAGCAAATTCTCCTCAGGGGCAATTGAATGATGAGTGTCTTGGATTCTGGTTCCTCAGGCTCTTTTGCAGCCCTGTCCCTGTTCTCACAGAGTCCCTGTTCTTAAGGCAGCACATGGGGTCTTTGGCTTCCCCTGGAGATCCCCAAATGCCACCCTTCTTCTTGACAAAACTGTGGGCCCAGCCCCGGACTGAGTAATAGCTGGAAAACCACCCCGGATGGAAGTTGGACAGGTCTGAGTGACCTTGGGCAAGTCCCTTCTCTCCCTCACTGGATCTCAGATGCTTCATCTGATGAAAAAGGCTGACTCCACCTCATTTGTATGTTCCTTCAGTAAGTATCTATTGAACTCCTACGACATCCTAGCATTTGTTTAGCATGAGGGTAGATAAAGAAAGGAAGTGGACTCAGTGCGTGGAATAACCCCAGTCAGGTGAGGTGGGGAGAGGCGTAGAAGGATGACACATGATGTAGAAGGATGGCTGTGTCTGGTAAATGCGAGGGGACATGAACAGTTCCTGCCAGAGCTGGCCTTCCCAGTGTGTCAGCTCAGGGGAGGGGATATACGAGTGACTTGGTGAGGTCACAGGGCTGCACTAAGGCAGGTGTTGGCCTTCAAAGGCCCTGCTCCAGATCCTTCTCCATCCCATAGTAAACCTGGTGAATGTACAATTGATTAGATGCAGGTTTCAATCCCTGAGCAGATACCAACGGAGCAGGAGGCTTCACTCTCTGGTTTGCTCCTTCATCAAAGGAGGTTGGTGCCCCCAAGTTCCCTATGAAGGTTCTGTGAGATAATATTGGTAGAATGTCTAGAGCACGAGGCTCTGCACATAGTGCGGCCTCACCTTCTAAGCAGGAGGTGGAGGAGCTGGACCTCTCCCCCCTCAACACCCTCTTCTCACCTCCCTTGGCAGGCCCCTGGGGCAGGCTCTCTTGCTGACCCAGGAGGCCTTGCGCCAGCCGTTTCTTGCTCCTGTGAATGCTACGGCAAGGCATGGGTGGGCTTCCCTCCTCCCCAGCCAGAGCCCTTTCCGCATGTCTCTGCCCCCTGATCTGACCATGAACTTGGTGTGTGTCCAAGACAGAGAGGAGACTGGCTGGCTGGAGCCACAGGGGTGGGACTCCTGGGGAAAGCCTGTGGGGGCAGCAGGTTCTTCCTCTCTTCCCAGCAGCGGGTCAGCGCTGCAGCTGCCCTGTCTTGCCCAACGACTTGCCCAGAACAAGGCAACGTGCTTCCTCCCTTCTAGGAGGCCGGACTGAGTGGCTTCCTAGAAGAAGGCAGGCAGGACCAGCCCAGCGTCAGACGCACCCAGGGGAGGGAGGAGGGACCTGGCTGTGGTGAGAGCTTGGAGTCTGGAGTCCGAGGACAGCAGAGGAAAAACAGGTTTGCCCACATTCTTGGCAGGCCCCAGGATTCCAAAGCACTTTCTGTTTTTGTTACTGTCAGCCAGTCCTGAACTCTGCCCAGGACTGTGCACAGGCTTTTCAGAGCAGGGTGCCCTTCCAGCTGCAGCACTCATTCTTCCCAGCATGCAGTGCCCCTGCTTGTAGATGAAGAAATACAGGCTCCATGAGGAAGAATTGCTGCCCAAAAGCAGAAAGAATGATAGAAAGAATTAACTGGCTGAGAACCTTCTATGAGCCAGGCCCGTTCCACACAAGAATCTTTCCTCCTTCCCGTAGCCCAGCGAGCAGCGCAGCTGGCATCTTATAGATGAACAGAACCAAACTCAGGCTGGCGGAAGCACTTGCCCTGGGTCCCAAACTAGTAAGCACAGAGCCCCGTGTGAGCCCAGAACTGGGCTCCATCCGGTCAGCTGGGCTGCCCTCGCCCTCCCTTTCATGTGAAGGGTTAGAAGGCCTAGCCCGGCCCAAGGTCACCATCTGCAAATGCAAAGCTAGTTTCAAGCTGGATCTAACTCCATTCTCCAGCCTTTCCTACTGTACTACACTGTCTCAATAAAAAGTATTTTCAGGGAGTAACTGGCTGATACTGTTACAGGGCAGCCCCAATATAAAATGGGGTGCCTGTTTGTGGGTTCTCACCCATGCACTTAAAAGGGACTTATAAGACTCAACTATAGACACACACACAATAAAATTAATAAAAGGTTTATTTACCAAAAGGGGAGGGAAAAAGATAAAGAATAAATTGGTGAATGTGTCCTACCAGTTCCGCTGAGCTGGAATCTCAATGGCACACTCAAAAACCTGGCGACCCACAACCATGAGCAATAGCCCCCCTAAAGCTCACATGTCTTGTTTTTAAATACCAAAAGCCCTTGCTTAACTCCACCCTCAGTCCTCAGCATCCCTTCTTCGGGCGATGATGGCATTCTGGGATTCGTAGTCCTAGGTTTCTTGGATCTCTCTGGCTTGAGGTGGGGGTGGGGTCCTGGGACACTCCCCTTTCCTGAGGACCACCGTCTTACAATAATAAGTGACTACAAGTATGTCTCAAAGACATAAAGAGCCAGGACAGAAAGGCCATGAGCTATTATGACTATCGTCATTAACACCTATTATTAATTGCTTACAGAGCCGGACCACTTTTATGCTGATTGACTCAGACATGTGGGGATAAAACCCTATTTCTTGACAATTGAACCCAACACACGGCTCTTTTTCTCCCAATTTTATTTCTGGGTAGAACTTTATTTTCTTCATGATAACTGAAGACAATGCACGAGTCAGCATTTTTTTGTTATAAAGGACATTTGGGGACAACTGCTGAGTCTATCACTAGGGGAGCTATTGGGTAACACTAGTCCCCCAGTTTAATAGCTGTACTGTGGTTATGTGGGAGGATGTCTTGTTTTTAGAATACACATCGAAGTGTTCAGGGGTAAGGAGGCATTGTATCTACAACTTTTAAATACTTCAGATAAAAATACACATGCCTCTCAGAAAAACACCCACTCAGAGGAATAAAGCAAATGTAGTAAAATGTTAACATTTAGAGCATTTGGATGAAGGGGTTGTTGGAATTCTTTGCATCACTCTTGTAACTTTTCTGTAAATCTGAAAGGATATCAACTCCCCAAATTTAAATAAAAATTTATTTTCATTGGTGGGCATCCCTGGTGGGGCAGCTGTTAAAGTCTCAGCGCTACCAAGCTATTGGCCAGCCACTGTGCCATGAGCCACAGTGAGCCAGGGAGCTGACCCACATGACACAGATCTCTCGTCTCGCCCGCTGCTCCCCTCAGCAGTGTATTTCAGTCAGTCTGCCTGTTCTGCTCCCCACTCTGTCTCTGGTGAATCCTCTCACCCCCACACCTCTGGTCTACACCCCACATCTTGTATGCATAAATAAATTAAAAAAATAAATCTTTAAAAAATTTTATTCTCATTGGGAAAATTAGTGAACTCAGGATCTGAACGATGTTGGGGTCCTTTCGTTTCTGGTGGTGCCCACCCACTTTCTCTCAGGGTGGCATCTAGAGCAGAGGAGCCTGTCGTCACATCCGTGGTCTTGGCCTTGACTCATGGCTCTGAGGGCAGCTTGCCCCTCCTCCACTGATAGGAGCTGGTCCGCCTGGCTTTGCCCCTGAGCTGCGTCTCTCCCATGCAGTGTGCCAAGGATGTGTCCTCTGGTTCTCCTCATCCTGACCCCAAGTCTCTCGCCATCAACAGTTTATTAGTGGAAATTTCTGATGCGTGTCTTGACCCATGAGGCCTTAGGGGAATCGGGCACTTGTGTGAGTCAGTCCCATTAGGAAGAGGGAAATCACACTGGCTGTGATTTCTTTCCTTTAAGAAAGAAAATTTTAATATAAGGAATTGGCGAAACAGTATTCAGCAAGTGGAAAAATAAACAGATATTAGCGGTAGTAACTACCGGGTAGGAGCTAAATACCCTCTAGGGATGGGCGGTCAGGGGAAGAAGTAGGGGTTACCAGATCCTGGACAGTGGGATCCAGACCCCTGAGGAGGACACATCTGTGACTTGGGCTGGTATGTCTGAGGGGCCATGTGAGGCTGGTTCCAGGAATGTGGAAAAAACCTGGAAACTGGAACCGGTTGCCACTGTCAGGGTGAAGGACATGAGAAGTGACACTGACAAATCTTCCCCATCCAGTCTTGCACTCTCTAGCGCCCTTCAGGTCAAAGCAGGAAACAGCTGGCGAGACAAATGGGGCTGGCATTCCTAGCGAGACAGAACACAGAGGGGTGGGTTTGGGGTGAGAGCTAATAGCTTAATAACTGGGAGAGGGCTGGGTGATGGGGTGATGAATATGAGGTCCTCTCTAAATAAGCCTTACTCTCACTGTCCCTCTACTGTGACATCCACGTGGGTTCGGCACCCACTGTGAAGGGTGTCCTCCCTGTAGGGTGGGGTGGGTGTACAAAGCAAGGCATAGCCCCTTTGCTCTGGGGTCTTCTATCTGTCTCCAGTGGGTGTTCATCTGGGCAGAAGATTCGAGGGGCAGACCCCAACTCGAATCCCATGTTCTTGTTCTCTTTTTCTCTCAGTGTCTCAACCCAAGCAGGAAGCATTCTTTATCTGCCTGGAGAAAGGACCTACTCTGTGACTACCTATTCTATTCGCTGCTTCTTCCAAGTTTCATCTCTTGAAATACAAAGAGAAGACTTTAGCATTCTCTCTTATGTATGTTGAATCCTACAATTGAAAGCATGGCTCTTCAAAACAATTTTGCTTCGGACTTTTTAAGAGTCCAATTTGACATTCAGTGCTGAACAAAGACCTCTTTCTCCTGGGCTGCGTTCCACCACCCCCTCAGACAAAGGATAGAAGGCCATTCGACAGCAAGACACATTGGGTGAAGGGAAAAAACTTTAATTAAAAAACTCCAAATATTATCCTGCTCTAATAGTGTGACTGGCTGTGTCACAGCAAGTGCCAGCTGTGTACCTGGCACCCTGCTAAGCACCGCAGCTGTCCCTACATCCGTCCTCTCAACAGCCCTGTGGGAAAAGCACGCCAGGCCCTGGGACTTCAGCGCCCGAGCTTTTCCCCACTGTGCTTGCTGCCTCTCTGGGCCCAATCCTGTCCTTTCACCTTTTGGAAAAATGAGGCCTAAGAGGGGGCCTAGGAGGAATGAATACAAGTTCTAGAATTGTGTGGTCTTGGACAAGCCACTAAACCTCACTTTGTATAAAATGGGGACTCTGTAAGGAAGGTGCATTTTGGACACAGTGTCTGGAAAATAAGAGGTATTTGATAAAGGATAATAATACTAATAAATAATGATAATACATTTTATGTGCCAGATGCTTTGGGCTAAGCACTTTGCATGGGTCATTATTTTCTTCATTCACAACTTCCCTCCTTCATGCCGGGACACTGCCCCTCTCAATCAGCCCCACTGGGAAATTCCCCAACTCTGGCCTTGCTCATGCCGCGCTCCTCCCCGAGGCCACAGCTCTGAGAATGACTCTCAGTTCCCTGGATCCCACCAGCCCACAGGGGCCATCCAGTGCCCTGGACTCTGCATCCTGCAGGGGGCCTGGAGACTTCCACATGGCCGAGAGCTGGTGTGTGTTGTGCTGCTTTTCATTCGGCTATGTGAGTGTCGTATAAGCTGCAGTTCACAATGTTTGTGAGTCAGAACGTGTTTGCTTGAAGAACTTAAAGACTGATCATCTTCTTTTTCTTGTTATTTTTATACTATTATCTGGAAATGAATTTAGATTTACAGAAGAGTTGTAAAGGTGGTGCAAAGAATTCTCACAGGCCTTCACCCTGCCGGCCTTAATGGCTACGTCATGTTTCACAACGATGGCACATTCATCAAAACTAAGAAAAGGACATTGGCACAATACTGTTAACTACAGACTTTATTTGCATTTTCCCAGTTTTTCCGTAATATCCCTTTTCTGACCCAGGATCCAATGTGGGGCACTGCATTGCATGAAGTCATTATGGGACAATTCCTCAGTCTTTCCTTGTTTTTTCATGACCTTGACATTTGAAGAGTAGTGGCTAGGCATTTTGTAGACTGTCCCTGAGGCTTTGTCAGTGTCTCATGATTATGGATTTGGGGGAGTAATATTGCAGAGATGAGGGACTTCTCACATCATATGTGGGAATATATGAGCTCAACATGCCTAGTTCCTGGTGACATTAACCTTGAGCACCTGGTTAGAGCAATGCCTGCCAGATTTCTCCACTTAGAGATGCTATTTCCCCTCTTTCCTTACATACCCTAGAAGTGAGTCACAAAGTCCAGTTCAAGGGAGAGAAAATTAAACTCAGGCCCTCCCTGGTGGTGTAGGGGTTGAGTCTCAGCGCTATCACCTCTATGGCCTGAGTTTGCTCCCCAGCCCGGGAGCTGACCCACATGGCACTGCAGACCTCTCTTGTCTCCCTTCAGCAGTGTACTTCAGTAGATCTGCCTGTTCTGCTGCCCACTCTGTCTCTGGTGAATCCTCTTACCCCCCACACCTTTGGCTTACTCCCCAGTTCTTCTATGCAAACAAACAAACAAACAAAAAAAGAGAGAGAAAAGAAAAGAAAAAGAAAATTAAACTCCATTTCCCAGAAAGAAGAGTATCAAAGAATCTGTGGACATCTGTTGAAACTAGTATGATAGTTAATATTTTGAAGAGGGAATTGGAGATATGCTCTCTCTTTCTCCTTGTAATTCCTTCCCCTACTTTTACATCCATCAGTGGCTCTTGCCTGTAGCAATTATCAGAGTGCTATAGAAAAACACTTTTTAACATGAAAAAACACTTTGGTATCCATTGTTTAAAAATATCCATAATGTTGTAGTCTAATGTGAAATCAGTTTTTGTTTTGTATTCAACATCGTAAAATTTACGTGGTCTCCCTGGACATTGCAACCCTCCTGCCGCTGGTGGTGAATGGTTAGCACGTCTACCCAGCCCCAAGTCCACTCCTCCTCAAGTCTTTGGAAACCTCCCCTGCCTCCATGGTTGAAAAAAAATCCTCCAGTTACAAGAACATATCAAAGTTTTCTTATAAACTTGCTGCAAGGGAAACTGACTCTAGCAGGCCAAATTCAAAGTTCTTTCTTGGAAAGGACATTTTCTGGGACAAAGAGAATGACTAGAATAGGCAGTGTGAGATTAGCAAGAAAAGAAACGATTTCCTGGTTGTCAGTGAGACGAGAATGTGGGCTTGGGGATAATTTTGCTTATTCAGTGTTATCCAGCAGCGGAAGTGTGCAGCGGAAGTGTTAGTATTTGACACAGGTCTGGGGCCCTCCTCACCCTGCACCCCCAGCATGGGGGTCTGCTTTAGAGTTAAAAGAGCTGGTTTTGAAAACTGGCACTGAATATCTTCTAGACTGTCTGGGCACAGCCAAGCACTGGGCAAGCCACTGAACCTCACTTTACATAGAGATGGGCTGTTGTGAGGAGTTGAGATAATGCAGCGGTTTGTGGCACAGTTTATGGAAAATAATAGGTATTTGATAAATGGCAATGCTGTTAATAACAACAATAAGCATTTATTGAGTAGTTACTACGGCAGGCACCAAGCTAAACACCTTTATATTTCTTAATTATTTTAAGCCAACCTTAATCTCACCCCCATTTTAAAGATGAGGCTCAGAGAATTCAAATGCACATTTTTAAGTTCACACCGATCGAATGTTAGCGGAGCAGAGATTCAAACCCCGGCAACCTGACATCAACACCTCCGTGATATCCACGGGGCACGTGGGTGCCCCCTAATCCCTTGGAACACGCTGCCGTCTTCCAGACCTGCAGCACACAGGTTGGGAGCTCCTGTGACAGATCAGACAGAGACCTTTGGCTTCTTACGAAACATCTCTGACATCAGCAGGGCTTGGTGCTTATTTTTATAACTTTATAGCAAGAGCAAGATAGATAAAAAAGAAACAGAGGTTCACTCTGACTGTCCTAGGATCTTGGTGGGCAGAGTGCGACTGCTCAGAGGCGACCTTGGACGACGCCTTCTCCAGAACACCCTCTCAGGGTCCACGTTCCAGAATTATCACCCAGTCGTCCGCTTTCCTAAGTCACACACAACTTCCTAAAAGTCTGAGGCAAACAAAACACATGCAAAAAATAGGGCTTCTCTATAGTAAAACATGAACGTGCAGGAGAACTGCCGAAAACTCTTTTCTGCGTTAGTATCAAAGGTGGGAAAATTCCCTTTGTCTCTCTTCTGGAGGGTGAGTGAGAAGGGAGGTGTTTTCTCCATGACCCACCCCCCACAGGTGAACTGTTTTGTGTTTCTGAGTTCTAGCTCTGCTTAGGGGCAATTTAAAGTCTATTTAAGAGGAATCTTAGGGGGCTGGGGCTCGGGGAAGTGACTCACTCGAATGGTGGGGGACCTGGGACACTGACAGGCACACCCCAAGAGCTGGCCCAGCCCGTTGTGGTGCAGGGGAGTGATGCTCTCGGATCCCGGAGCAGGGGAGTGTGGCTCTAGGGACATTGGGGAGGGGGCCAGTGGCCACAGAGGCATCAGATGGCCTCCTCTGCATTTTGAGACCCTTGTCCCCATCGTAGGAGTGGATGTCAGGCAGGATCACCTCTCTTGATTGGTCTTGAATGACCCAAAGTGGTCAGGGTGATGGTGGAGGGGAGACACGCCCCAAAAGCTGATCCTGGGCTTTCTGCTAATCTAACTAGCAGGTGCTCTAGACATTTGAAATTCAATCTGGATATAAAGTTTTAAAACACCCTGTGAGTTCTTTCCCAGTTACAGAGGCGTGACCCCTCCAGGGACAGTGGCTGCTTGAATGGGGATTTGGCACAACCCAGCACCCCGATCACCATGTTTTCTGGTCCTGGTCACCCATCTGAGTTGAACTTGCCCGGAACCACAAAGCCCCTTTGTGTGTGGTGAGCCTGGGCAATGGGAAGGGTTGGGCTGGTGCTGTCCTCCAAGTTAGCAGAGAAAGGTCCCTTTACTGATGAGGCCAGAGCCAGGAAAAACAGAAAGTCTAGGAGGAAAAATAACCTGCCACCAAAAAGCTCCAGTCTTATGGAAAAGCAGTATCACATTTGATGATCGCTCATGCGACACAACGGGACTTTCATTATTCATTGTGCTTCGAACAAAAGATCTTTCTGTTTCTGCCCTGTGCTGAACCATTTTTAAATTACCTGGAGATGGAAACCAGTTTTGAGAGCCCCAGGAACAGTCTCTGTTGGCAACTTGCACCCACCCTTGACGAGGGCCTAGCTCTTCGGCCAAGGCCAGAAGCCCGTCATAGGCCTTAGAGGGTAAAAATCAATGTTCCTGAAGATTTCGTCGGAAGATGGAAGACAGAGTTACATTGCAGGCCGCAGAGCGAAGCTTAATTAAAAAGCCGCTGGAATGCGTCTGTTCTCTCCTCTTGCCCCAGAATTTCCTTCTTGGCTGCTGGCCCCCTTCGCCCTTGCTTCACCCAACTCCCTCGCCCACATCTTCCCTTTGCTCCTGGGCAGAGCAGTAGAGACCACCTGGCATCCCACTTTGCAAACCCTCCCTCCAAGCAAGATTCACTTTAGAATCTCGGCATCCATTCTCCTTGGTGTTGGCTGTGGGAGATGTAAAGAAGTAATTTTCCCCTTCCATGCTGAGATTTTTTTCTGCTGTTTTTTTGGACATTAGTGAACACAAATATCACCCCATCATCAAATATGAATCCAGAGTGTCTGGAATTTATAGGCAGAGGAAAATGGTGAAAGAGGCAAGGCTAGAGAGTTAAATGATCGTCCCTATCTAGTGGGTCCCCGACAGGACCAACAGGTGCTTTGGGGGTGGGGGGCTTCAGTGGTTAGAAATTGGGGGGCTGGGGGCGTGGCTCCTGGCTTGGGTCTGGTGACCTGGATTTGGCTTTGGGCTGAGCCTCATTCAGCTTATGTTCCACAACCGGTGCCTGAACCACTGTCAACAGGTGTTTGATGGATGAATGCTGGGACACGCCCCCTGGCTTCTCTGCCTCAGTTTCCTCACTTGTAAAATAGGGACAATACCCCCTTTCCTATCTCCCTCTCACGGTTGCGGTGAGGGTCATATGAGTTAATAGATGTGAAAGCACCAAGGTAGTGTAAAGAAATAAAATCCTTACCTGAGCTCAGTACTATAACTTTGGCAGCAGGTGAGGTAGACTTTCCCTGCTTTCTTTCCATCCTGAGTCATTTCCCCTTTGTTTGCTCTGGTTCTGCCTCCTTTCCATGGCCCACTCCTCCCCATCAAGATCCAGCTCAGGTGAAGGACCAGCAGTCAGTCATTTACACCCAGCTACGAAATTCAACCCATATTCCCTCCGTCTGCCGTAGGCTTTAACCCTGATCTCGGCTGTGATGGGAAGGCTTTATGGCAGAGGTCTCCAGCTTTGGGGGGCACCAGAGGGAAGTGTCTGGCCACACCCTGGGATTTTGTTTCTGTAGGTTTGGGTCAAGAATTCTGCGTTTCCTCAGAGCAGTGCAGGCGGTTCTGATTCAGGGACTCTGCTCACAGGACGCAGAGGACACTGGTTCCTGGAGTCACAGACTCTGAGAAGAGAGAGGGGAGGCATCTGGGAGTGGGAGGGGTCCCATGGAGCTTTTCAGAGCCGGTCTCCTGTGGGCAGCGGGGAAAGCCATAGGCCTGACAAAAGTCACAGTTGTTGCTGTTATTGCAAAGTCTTTTGATCCCAGCTGCCCCTCCCCAGACTTTGGGAGGGCAGGTGGTACAGTCCCCAGGCCTGGGGCACAAAGCTGAGGCTCCAGGGGCTGGGTGGTGGGTCTTGGGTCCCCCAGCCCCCAGTGACTGAGCAGGCCTGGCTGCCCCCCAGCCAGCACACTCGCTTGCATGCTGCGTCACCCTCACGGGGCCAGAGCTGTTGTGGGGGACCCCTTCTGGGGCCCCACCTCACCTCAGCCATCCTGTTCTGGCCAGTTCTGTGGCAGGACGTGTGTGTGGGGTCCTCCCTGAACCTGACTCCCTCCTCCAGGCCCTACTGGATCATGTGACATCTGCGCCCTCAACTTCTCTGGAGGTGCCTGCTCCTCCCAGCTCCGCTGCACCACGAGGTCCTAGTACAGTCAGGCCGTGCCAGGGCCGCTCCATAGCTCCACCAGCACTGAGTGGGGCATCCTCCCGGCGGCAGCCGCCTCTTCGGGGTGACGTGACTAGGAGGGGGACGCCATCTGCACATCAGGGTGGCCTGTCCCCCGGCATAGATGGCTGACCCAGGTGGGTCCCTGGCTAGGGTGGACCACTCAGCACTGCACAGAGTCCCTCCTTAGAGTTGGGCGCTGCAGGCTGAGGGAGTGGCTCCATTCCCCACATGTGGCCAAGGAAAAGCAGGCAGGAGGCAGAGAGAGGCCAAGCCAGGGAGGCAGGAGGAAGGTGAGTTGGGAGGTCCTGAGGACTGAGAACTGGCCGTGGACTTGGCCGTGTGGGGCTGCTGAAACCTGGCCGGCCATTGCTGGGTGTGGGCGTGGAGGCCTGTGGGGGCAGGGCCCGGGCGCGGGAGCAGAGGGATCCGAGATCTCAGTGTAAACCAGGACAGAGCAACACCGCAGTGCGGCTCCAGAGAGAAGCGGGAACCAGAGGGGCTGGTTTGCTTTTGTATTTCCAGATGAAAGAAGTCACAGCTTGTTTGTGTGCTTGTGAGAAGGCCCAGTCAGGGGGAAACCAGATGACTGGGGGACATGAGGGGTGTCCCGTGTGGGCGAGGGGGTGGCGGGGCTCGCTCAGCGTTTCAGCCGTTCCATCCACAGCAGTGATGTGTGGTGTCGGCTTCTGTGTTCGCAGCCACTGCGGGGCAAGGCCCCGTGGGGAGGAGGAGTGGAGGTTTGAGGAGTAAGAAGAGCAGGAACTAGTCCCGGGAGAGAGACAGGAGCATGGTGCCCGTGGCCAGACCTGCCAGGGCCCACTGTGGGAGCAGACGTGAATTACCGTGACACCTGCCAGCGTGGCGAGTGGGCCTCACGTCCTCCCTCTCCTCTTTGGCTTCCCCCGGAGGGCCCATCCTCTGGGGTGGCAGAAGAGGAACCACCTGGGCAGGTGCCTCTGTAGCAGGTAGAGGCCCAGGTGCAAGTCACCTCGGTCACCTTCAGCGGGTCCTGCTGGATCTCCCCCTCGTCCTGCCTTCACGTCCTTCCTGTGTCACAACCCAAGTCTGAGCCAAGGCTGCTCTCTAGGGTGGGTTTTGATGCCCTGAGAGCAAAATAGGCTGCTTTGGGAGGAATCCCACTCTCCCTCCTTGGCAGGGTGCTGGGGAGGGGGAGTGGAGAGGGGAAACTTTCAAATTGGGAGGAGCTGCATTAGTAGATCTTGGAGTCTGAAGATCTGTGTTTTGCTCCAGACTTGGACACTCTCTCACTGGGTGACATCAGCTAAGTTCATTCACAACGCCAAACCTCAGTGTTCTCATCTAGAATAAGGAGGCTGGGCCCAGCTCACGGGCTGCTGTGGGTATTCTGTGAGCTGACACTCCTCCAGCACTGACACGATGAGCTCGCACTCATCATTAATGTTGCCATTGCAGCCAGTGTAGGAGAAAGAAGGAACAATGGCTAGAGAGGGGATGCATCTCAGCAAGAAGATAGGCTGAGAGGGAGGTTTACTGGCTGAGCAGAACAGAGGAGAAGCCCTCGCTCTAAGCACTGGGCTCCTGGCAGGGGTTGGGCCTATGAGAACCCCACTCTGCCGCCTGGCTGTCCGTGGCCTCGGCCAAGGCTCTCAGCTGCTCTGCGGAATTCTCTGGCGATGACCATCTTCCCAGCCTCCTAACATGTAGTTTCCAAAGCATTTTGGCGTAACGGTCTCCTTGGATCCACCCAGTAATTCCCACCTGCGAGGAGGACATTAATATTCCCATTGTTCAGGTAGGGAAACCGAGGCTAGAAGGAGTCAGGGAGCCAGGACTTAGGCTCAGGTTTTCTCTTGATCCAATCAACCTTTTTGCCAGGCCAAGCTGTTCTGGCTCAGGGGCGTCTTGAGGCAAATTCACTGAGTGATGATGTCACCCTCTCTGAGCCTCAGAGCCCCACCTGCAGGTGAGGATGGGCCTCATCCCCATTTTGTAAAACGGTGCTTGGAGCCATAGGTGCGGCTCCCAGGGGCCAAAACAATGCTCCAGGCTGCCACGGCTCAGGACTCTGTGTTCCCACCCCACCGCGCAGGCCCCCTGGCCAGCACGCCTGGCTGCATCCCAGGCAGCAGGGCAAACAAGCCTCTATTGATTCCCGGCCTCGCTAGAAGAATGCCCCTTTGTTGCGGGTGTTGCTCTCCTCCTCTCTGTGTTCTTGCTCACAGGAGAGGCGTGCAGGTAGGAAGTGGCCCAGTTATGGCTCCTTCCCCGGGAACCCCGGGGGGAGCAGGGGACAGAATAGCTCCCTGCTCCCAGAGGAGGCCTCCACATCCTGCCTTTTCTCCTCTCTGTCACCTCCCAAGCTTTGTCTATTCTTTCTCATCACCCCGGTCACCCTGTCATTACTCATGGAGGGCCAGTCCTAGGTCTCTCGGTATTAAAAATCCTCCCACCTTTGCAGGTCCCCTGGGAATGCCTGCTGTTTCATGCATCCCCAGGGGATGGGCTTGTTGAGAGGAGGACACAGGGCTTGTTCACATCTGGGCCCCATGGCAACCTGGAACTTGATCCAGAAGAGACATTAGAGTCTCCAGGGACAAAGTAACCAATTTCTGCCAACGGCACAGCCCCCTCCCTGCCAGCCAGGTCTGAAACCTGACCAATTCCTGCTGGGTCACGCAGGTCTGATTTTTCTTGAAAAGTCACCCAAAATCCTCAGCCTGGGCTTCGCCACCCTCCCCAGGTGGACATCAATGTACCCAACCTCTCTGTGTGTACCCCTCCTCTGCTGCCTGCACTCTGCACGCACTTACTTGGATCCTGGTTATTGGGCATATACACGGCTTTTAGATCTGGGATTGCCCAGATCTTTCCCTCCCCCTTTTGGGGATAGGCAGGCAACACATACATAAATGACTAAAAGTCGGAGAGGGTGACAAAGTGGTCTGAAGAAAACCACAAGCGAAGGAGATGGAGCGTGAGGAGAGAATGGTGAGGGCCGGGAAAAGAGTCTGGGTTGGGGTGGGCGCTGAGGCCACGGGAAGGGCCCTGCTGAAGCTCAGAACTGTGCAGGGTGTGATGCGAAGCTGCTGTTCCCTCACCGTCGGTGCCTCCCGGCTTTGTCCTGATGGGGTTTCCGCTTGAAGCGCCTTCCTCGAGCCTCGCCATCTATCTCAGACATAGCTGGATTTCAGGACCCGATGCCAGTCCCACCATCACTCCAAGACTTCCTTCTTTCCTCCAGACCGCAATCTTCTCCCTAATTCCTAAGATGGTACCTCTGGTCTTAGGGCTTAATTGCCTCAACTGTGCAAGCTCTGATTCTCAAACATGGATTCAGTGTTGCTGCATGCCTGGCACTGTGCCAGCCTGTGTGTAAGTGACCCTGCTAATCCTAGCCACCTCCTCTGAGGCTCCTGTGAAACCTGGTGGAGGCGCGATTGAATGGCTGGCATCAGAGCCCCGAGTCCAGCGCCTTTCTCACTGGCTGGAAGCCACTTCTCCCTTTAGGCGACTTGGTTGTGGTACTCAGGGGCCCGGGCCTGTCTCTAACCTCCTTCCCTGTCTTCTCTTCCACAGGGGCCCTCTGCTCCACGGGACCATAGGGCTGACGCCCTGCCCTTCTCTGCATTCCTGGCCTGAGCCGCTTGCAGCGTGAACGAATACCCACCTGCAAACTCATGGGCGACAGCCTGGGGCAGGCATGCCAGGGGGAGGAGCTGCCCCTACGTGCTCTCCCCTCCCACAGTGTGTTCCCGCCACGAGAGTGGCGCCAGGGAGTGACCGCTTCTCCCCAGCATCCTCTCCGGGGCCACTCACCCAGCAGAAGCAGGGACTGACCTTGGCAAAGCTGCCATAGCCTAGGGTTGCGGTGTTGAAAACACAACCATTTCTACCAGGCACAGGGCATGGTGGTGTGTGAGAAACCACAAAGGCCTGTGCTGTAGTAACTCCTCAAGGGTTCAGACCCATCTGCATGGTTCAATTTAGGGTGTCAGTGAGAAAACAGCAGTAGCAGTCAGCAGTAGTTATTCCACCGAGGCCTTGCAAAGTGAAAGGAATTGTGGGGCGCTTTACAGACACTCCCGGGGGATCCTCACAGTACCCAAGGATGCATGTGTGACCACATATATCACATGAAACTGAGTCTCAGATCAAGTACTTTGCCTGAGGGCACAGAACCGACAAATGCCCGAACTCACCCCCCACCCCAACCTGGGTCTGGTGGACTCGGGGTCCTGATCAGAACCCAGTTCTGAGACCAAGTGTTCCGGACACGGAGCCCAGCAGGGGCAGGTGAGGAAGGCTCCTCAGAGAGGAGAACTGCCCCCGGGGCAGAAGGAAGCTGCAGAGCCTGGCTCTGCCCCTCCCAGCTGTGTGTCCTCGCTCACGTTGATGACTCTCCCTGTGCCCTCATTTCCTCAGCTGTGAAATGGGGTGATAAGCCCTCGCTCCCCCGCTGGCTGCAGGAGAGAAGCATGCTGATGTTTGTGGACATGTTTTGAGGCTGTAACGCACCGTACTCAGTGTGTCATGCCCCCGACCTTCTGGAAGGAATGAACAGAGGAGCGTCAGGAGCAGCACTGGGGGCGAGGGGAGGAAGGTGCTGGATCGGCTTTCTCTGGGTAGGGAGGCAGGTGACAGCCAACCTCACGTGACAGGCGGAACCTGCTAACTGGGTCACCTTGCAGTAGGAAAGAGCTATTCCGGGATCCGCCTGCCGCCGCACCGAGCAGGAGCTGGGAGCTGGGTTATTTCTGGTGGCACAGAAAGCTCATCCAACAGCTCGATCTTGGATCCTGGCCCTGCCTTTGTGCCTTAATCCTTGAGAGGCCTGGCACACTGGTGGGCACAGTGCTGGTGCCCTCTGCACGGCTGCCCTGGGCTATGTGGGGGCAACCTGGGACCTCACAGCACGACCTCCCCTACCTCCTAACCCCAGGAAACCACCAGGGCAGCCATGGCTGAGCACAGCATGATGCAGGCCGTGCATTCCCACCCGCGCTGTGACTCTCAGCTCTTCATGCAAGAGCCCCGACACCAGGTGTTACTCTTTACCTCTGGGGGCCTGGGTTTCCCCACCTGGAAATAGGTGATCACATTCGAGGGTTGTTTGAAGATTAAATGAGGTAATGACATAAAGCACCAAGCACAGGGTCTGGCCCTGAGCAAGAGGTTGCTGAGTGATATTGTTCCTAACTGAGTTTTTGGGGTGTCCATGTTGCCATGGAGGCCGTGGGAAGGACGCTGGAGTGCCCAGAAGGTCTGAGAAGTCTGCGTGGTGCAGGGTGGAGGGGCAGGGTGGAGGAGTGACTACACGGGACAGATGCCTCTGGCTTAATGAAGAGCAAAAAAAGGAATCTTTTCAAAAGGAATCCACGAACAGCTAAGAAATGGAAACAACCCAAATGTCCAAAAATAGAAGACTGGATCAAGAAGATGTGGTATATACACACAATGGAGTACTATTCAGCAATCAAAAAAAGACAAACTCATCCCATTCGCAGCAACCTGGATGGAGCTAGAAGGGACCATGCTCAGTGAAATAAGCCAGAAGGGAAAAGAAAAATGTCAAATGTTTTCACTTTTAGGAGGAATATAGGGGAACCAAATAAGAGATCAGGAGGAGAAAATAACAACAAAAACCTAGCAGGCAACCATACATAAGAGACTTTCTGTGAGGCAGGGGGAGGATAAGGGTTCAAAACAGGGGAGAAAAGAGCACAAGGGACTACAGTGATGGTTCAAGGGTGAATTAGTGGTGGAGAACCCATGGGGAACACACATAATGTAAAAGATATAAAAAATAAACAAAAGGAACATGGGGTTTTGAGGTCAACGACTGACCTCTGTGAGCAGCCTGGTTTCCTGTGCTTGGACAAGGGATGAGGGAGGTCATTAGTGCAAAGCCTTTGGCACAGTGCTTGGCATGGGTGGCACCAAGAAATGCCTATGATTGTTGTCACCTCCTTCAGTCATCACAGCCACCCCAAGGAGAAAGCACCATCTTCCTTTATAGATGAGGAAACGGAGGCACAGAGTGGTTATGTCATCTCCTCTGGGGCTTCCAGTTAGGGGCAGTTCTGTGGGGATTTGAATCCAGTCTGGATCTGGGACTGGCACGTTCACTGCCATTTGCCTGGCCAGACAAGTAACAAGGGCTCGATAAAAGCATGTACAGATCCACACATGTGAACTATATACACAATTATGAATTATAAATGGCATATGTGCAGAGAGATGACAGGTGCCCAGCCCGCCGGGGCTGGCTACACATGGACTGGTGGGGAGCTGGCACCTGTTGCTGTTGTACTGATCATGCTCATTGTGAGCGCTGTTCAGAGTTGCATTGGAAATTAGAGCGCTTAAGTGTGGCTGTTGAGGTTAGAGGGTGTTCTAAGACATGACACAAAAGGCAACAAGGCCCCATTAAGGGGCAAAAACTAGAGTCTAAGCGATTTCCTTGAGCATTCTCTGTAACTACCAAAAATGGAGAAAATGTATGTATGAAACAATTCGGGAGTCATTAAGTGAATTACGGTTGATCACTTGGTGGAAAATTACACACCCGTTTAAAATGATGAGAATGTGACTTAACATGGGAAATGTTTATTATGCAATTACTATTAAATGGAAAAGGTTGGATAGTAAATTCTATTTCTGCTCTAATTATAGTTCTATTAAAAAAATCAACTGAAAAGCTGAGAGAGAATAGGTAGTCGGTGTGTTAAATGCTGGGATGGAGGGTTTCTTTTTATAATTGATTTGCTAATTCAGCCATAATTTATTGAGCACTCCAAGTGCAGTCACCATGGTGAGTATGGTTATTAGTATGGATTATATCAGGTTGCAGAAAGGCTTAAAGGACAAATAGGTCTTATTGCCTCTCAGCATATTCTAGGGGTAACAGCTTGAAGCATATTCTAGGGCCTCAGATAGTGGTGACACTGCAGTTAGGGAGTTGCCCTTTCCCACCTGGTCTGACAGTGCCCACTACCATGTCCACATTGCACCTGCAGGATGAGGATGGGAAGGAGAGGGCACACCCTTGCCCAGGAAAGGCAGGGCATCGGCTCCATGCTCCCACATTGGCCAGAACTTGTCATCTGGTCACCCCTCGCCGCAAGGTAGACTGGGACATGTCACTGCTCTGGGAGGCTGAGCACGCTGGCTAATGTAGAGGAAGGGTGGCCAGCAGCGGGGGTCTCTTCTGAGCCTGCCAGACTTAGTGAGTCAAGGCCACAATCCTTGAAAAGCCTACTGTTGGGTGAAGGAGGGAAATGCAGGACAAGAAGTGATTACCAGACAGTCTGGGAAGTAGCAACTGAGCTGTAGGCCCACAGGGGCGAATGGCCAGCGCTGCCCTGGGGGGCACCAGCAGCTCCAGCTGCCCTGCTGTCTCTGCTTTCACTGGGAGACACTGGGGCCAAATAACACTGTGCTCCCCCCACCCCAACCCCGAAATCTGATGTTCCCACCAGTGCTTGTGGCGCTCGGACCAACGGGGACCATCCTGTGCCTTTGTGGGAGTGTGAACAGAGGCGGACGCAGTGTCTGGAGCCGCTGCAGCCTGTCCTCTGAAGGCGGGGACTTCCGCGGCCTCCTGAGCCTGCTTCCCACTGTGGGTGTACACGTCAGCTTCCTAGGGAATAAACTGAGGAGTTTATTCAACTCCTTATTGTTTGATCTTTGAGGGAGGCGCCTCAGTAGCCTCCTGAGATGCCATCAGACCTCATTCCAAGTTTTTTGCTTTAAGGTAACTACTCGAGGCCAAAAAAAGCTGAACTAATTCAGGGGGTTGAATCTCAGCAGTTTTACCGAAATTCAATTCCAAGTGGCTTTCCGCCCCTCCCTTCCCCGCCTCCTGTAAGTGAGAAACCAGGAAGGTATTTAGGAGAACAAAGGGGAGGGGTTTCCAGGCAGGGAGTCAGCAATATGCAAACCTGGAAGCCTTTCACTTCTGTCAGTGGCGTGTTGATCATGTGACCAAAGGACCACCCAGAACAGAAAATACTTAAAGGTGGTCTTCCCTGGTGGCTCAACGGTTGAGTTTGATCCGCAGCCAGGGAGCTTCCCACACGGCGCAGGCAGCAGACCTCTCCTGCCTCGCCTGCTGCTCCCCTCAGCAGTGTATTTCTGATCTGCCTGTTCTGCTCCCCACTCTGTCTCTGGTGAATCCTCTCACCACCCTACACCTCTGGTCTGCACCCCAGCTCTTGTATGCATAAATAAATTATTTTTTTTTTTAAAAGAAAATACTGAAAGGCTCTAGAGGGGCCAGGAGCTGCCACAGTGATGGAGTACCACGAAGAGGCTGGACTTCTGCCACCCAGGTCAGGCCTGCTTTCTGCTTTGCTGTGTGATCCCAGGCGCACCTCCAATTCTAAGAGTTATCGAGAGTATGACAGAAAATAGTTTACAATTAAGTATCTATGAAACATCTACATAAATATCTACACAAACACATATCACAACACAGTATTTAGGGAAACTTTAGAACACCACTCCGTCTGGGACCTGGTTTACCTGTAGTGGGTTATCACCGGCGGCCCCTCCCCTGCAACCTGCCTGTGGGCGGCTCCCAAGACCCTGGCCTCCGTGGTGCACCTCTTGGCCTCCTGACTCGTCTTCCTGCTGTGACTTTTGTCTCCTTCCTGCAAAACAGCCAATATGATCTTTTTCAAAATCAGGTCTAGTGAAATAAGCCAGCCTGACAAGACAGCGTACTCTAAGATTCCAAATATATGACCACCTGGAAGAGACAAACAAACAAACAAACGAAACAAACAAAAACCCAAAATATGAAAGTGTGGGTATGGCAAAAAGATCACTCATTTCCAGGGTTTTCTTGGAGCGGGAGGGGGGAATAGACAGAGCACAGGGGATTTTTAGGCAGTGAAACTCTTCTGTGTGATTCTGTCATGGTGGATACATGACACTTATTGTACATTTGCCAAAATCCTTGCATAACAGAGTGAACCCCAGTATAAACTTTGAGCACCAGCTGAAGTCTTAATATTGGCTCATTAATTGTAGCAAATACATCACACTAATATAGATGTCAATAACAGAGGAAAGAATGTGTGTGTGTGTGTGTGTGTGTGCACGCGTGTGCGCCTGTGCATGTGTGCACACTCGTGGAGATGGGAAATGTTAGTATATGGAAACTACTTTCCACCCAATTATTATGTAAACCTATAACTACTCTACCAAAAAAAAAAAGCCTATTAAAATATCAAATCAGGGCCTCCCTGGTGGCCTAGGGGTTAAGTCTTAGTGCTACCACCACGACAGCCCACCGCTAGGACCTGAGTTTGATCCCTGGTCAGGGAGCTTCCTACATGGCACAGCAGACCTCACCTGCCTTGCCTGCATCAGTCAATTCACCTGTTCTGCTCCCCATTCTGTCTCTGGTGAGTCCTCTCACCGCCCCCCCCCCCACACCTCTGGCTTGCACCCCAGCTCTTGTATGCTTAAATAAAAAAAGTATCAGATCACTTCCTGTCACTTCCCTATTTAATATCTCCTATCTGGCTCCTATCACACCTTGAAAAAAATAACAAGTAATAAAAACTAATAAAACTCTGCTCATGACAACCTGAGCCTCCGTCCCCTCACTTTGAAAGTAGGGAAGCCAGCATATATCTTTCAGAGCTGTAAAGATTAAATGCACAGAAATATGCAAATACTGCCCCAGGGGCAGGCATGGCAAGCTGGCAATGAATGCTAGTTTGGCTTTCCCCATAGCACTCCCCACATTGACATGGGAGTCAGGCCCCTGCTTAAAAATCTTGCGCTCCTTCAGTGACCTCCGCAAAACATCAGTGTTTCTTAGCTCAGCATCTGGGACAGCCCAGGCCATTCTACCTGCCATGTCTTTATAACTAACCTACTGCCATTTGGGGAAATCTTGCATGTATATCTCTATCTTGCAGACTCTGTGCTTCAGCATATTCAAGGTTCCGGGAAGCCTGCAGAAAAGAATTCTGCTTAACCTTGTTCAGATCTGGAACTTTCCACATGCTTTTGACCCTATTAATATCCACGGCAAATGCTGTTGTTTCCTGAGTAACACCCGTTGCAATTTCCTGCCTGCACGCTCTGCGTAGGCTCATCTTGCTTTGCACCAAGACCTTCCTCTCCAGCACAACCCTGGAGGCCCAGATCAGGGGCCTCTCCTTGGGCTGGTTGAGTGGCCCCTCCTCTGGGCTCCCTCGGTTCTTGCTCTTCCTCCAGCGATGCCCCCGCCTCCCTCCCCTCCCCAGCACTTGCCCCCTGCTCCCTTTGTCCCTGCCCAGAAGCTCGTCTAGGTCCATCTGTTCTCAGTTGTCAGAAAACCACCAAAAGGCATCTCCTCGAAGGCCCTTTTCTCTATGTCCAGTCCAGAAGCAGCTCTTTTCTTCATGCCTTTGGAGTAAAAGCTTGGTGAGGTTAGGAACTATATTCTTAAAATTCTCCACAGTGCTTTTTACTTAGTAGGTCCTCAGTGACTGCATGTTTAATGTACAGTTGACCGACGTTTATTGAACACCTACTATGTGTCCTATGCTGAGGGCAGGGGATACCAAGGGAAACAAGACAGACGTGGAAGGCAGTGAGGGAATTTGGAAAAAACGGACTGAGGCAGAGAGTGTGGGTTCGAATTCTGATTCCACCACGTGCATCCCAGAACAAGTTACCTGATCTCTCTGGGTCTCAGTTTTCTTATTCTTACAATAGGGAAAGACATAATATCTATCTTAAGGGGGGAGGGGTCCTGTGAGGGTTAAATGAGATGATACATGTGAAGTGCTTGGAACAGCACATAGCAAGGGCTGTTCAGATGTTGGTTATGATTGAAATGAATGCTTTTTTTTTTTTGCCTTACAGAGCTTGTTTTCTACCATGGTAGAAAGACAACGAACAACTAATTACACAAATGAGATTTAACTGTTTTTGCTAAGTGTCAGATGGAAAGGAATAGTGCACCATGAGAGTGTGAAACAGATGGCCCAGTCTCACCCCAGGGTCAAAGAAGGCTTCTTTCAGGGGACCTGACACTGGAGGAGGATGAGCAGGTGTGCCAAAGCAGAGCAGAGCAAAGCATGTGCAGAGAGGCCGAGCAGCGAAGGAGCCGAGCATTTTGGAGGGAATTCAGGGGAAGCCTGAGTGGTAGAAGTACAGAGAACCGGGGCAGACGGGAAGGTTTGCAGAGTAGGGAAGATCTCACAGGCTTTGGGGCTTCATCCCAGCAGCAGCAATTATCTGCATCTTAACAGGCAGTTCCAGAGATCGGTGGGGGCGGGCCCCAGAGGGAGAGAAGCTGGTGCTTGGCCTGGGGGGCCTGCTGTGGGCAAGGAGAGATGCCAGGCCTAGAGAATGGTCTGGAGGTCAAAGCCAAGACAGGATGGCATGACTAATCACCGGGGTAGTCGTGGGAAGATGGGTGGTGAGGCTGCATCTAAAGTCACGGCCTGAGGTCTGAGCACCTGAAAACCTGAAGCTGGACCTCCCCAGGTGCACAGGACGTGATGAGTTCAGACTGGCACGCCGAGATTGCAATGGGGTTAATCGTTGAAGAGGAGTAAAGAGAATACATTAAGCCAAACCATACTATATTAAGAATATAAAAGTAGGCCAAGTAATTACAGGTTGAACAGACTTTGGGTTGGAAGAGAGATAACTTGTGTGCCCTATCAAGAAAAGGTGGGGCTGTTCCTTTTTTTTTTTTTTTTTTATGGAAGAGGATACAAATGGAGATGTTTTTAGTGCAGGGAGAGATGGGTGGGGAGCTGGGTGGGATATAGGCCACGGCAGGCTCACCACAGTCACTGCATTTCCCAGCCATGGGAGTGGGTGAAACATTGTGATGGGAATCAGGAAGTAAGAGCAGACAGATTCTGGGGTACCTTAGGAATTTCACTCACTTATTCATTCAACAAGCATTTGGAAAAATATTCTCTCTGATGCTCTAGGGCTTGGGCTACAAATAACAAACCCGTCAGTATGTAATTTAACTTCATTCAACTGCTATAAAGGAAAAGAGAGGAGAATCAAGGATTGCAGAGTGCCAGAGAAAGCTCTAGAAGCCCAGGAGTCCTTTCCGAAGGCATTTGAGTTTCAATAAAACAATGGAAAAATGACAGGTTTCTAACTTGGAAATACATATATTTCTTTGTTTTCCTCATTCTTAAATTTACGTTATAAAATTACTGACATAAATAAAATTTCATACACTATGAAATAAAAGTCATAAAAATAATGAAAACAATAGAAAATCAATAGGAGATAGTTTAACAAAATTTCCCATCATTTCAAAAGCAGTAACTCATTAAGAGGGTTAGAGAAATTTGAAAAGCAGTTTGAAAGAGGTTTCTAGAGTCTTTGATAATCCAATTAATAAAAAAGGAGAGGATTGCACAGACACATCTTTAAATTTTTTGCAGACTTGACACAAATTACTGAGCTGACTAAGAGAACATAAAATTTATAATGTCCCACTACAAAAGTACATTGATGACAAACTGTGTAATGAGTTTCGTCAATTAAGTGAGGATTTAGGATTAGTTATTGCGCATGAAACTTGAAGTGTCCTGAAAGAAATTTGACAGAGGTTTTTCTAAGTGTGACAACAATTCTAAAAATTTATACAAGAGCAAGTTACCAAAAGCAATTTGTGAAACTGAAAAAAAGTTTCCTAAACTGTCAATAAAGCATTTTTTTGGAAAGTAAAACCATGCTGGAGGGAAGGCTGAATCATCTCTCTTCTCTCTGTGGAAACAGAAAATTATAAAATTATTGTCATATATGAAGAGAGAACCAAGTAAAATGCAGCTCAAAACAAAGGGAACTATAAAGGTATTTCAGACGGGAAATAAATAAAAATGTTAACATACTTTTCTGGATTCTGTGACTTTTGAGATATTTGGCGAACCTCTAAAAGTAATAATCTGCTGTGATTTAGTATCCTTAGTGTTATGGCAATTTCCCAGAGAAATCAGATGGCACTCAGAGAGGTGGAGAGAGAGGTTTGTCACACTTGTGGGCCAAGTGCGATAGCTCCCAAAAGCCTGAGCCCTGAATTGCAGGAAAGGTAAGGTTTTATACACTTTGTATGCGGAAGCTTGTCACTCCCTCATCCATGATAGATAGACTTTCCTTTTTGTTTGGGAGGGGTGTCAAAGTAGCCATAGCTACTACTGTGGGCAAGCAGCAGACCCCCAAAACTCTCCACTCCAGCAAGCAACAGAATCCAAGCAGCAGACTTAGTGACTTCCTGCTTCATTAGAAGCAAAGCCTCACTTTTATACCTGCATCTGTTAGCTCCTGCTACAACACCGCTGTGTAACATATCACCCAAAACTCAGATCTGTGGCTGGGCCCTGCGACTTCAGCTGCAGCAGCGAGTTTGCTAGTCCAGGCTCTGCTCCCTGTGTCTCATCTTCCTCCTGGTACCAGTGTGCCCACTGGAGAAGGTTTTATCAAGGTCATGGCAAGGTCCAAGGGGGGTCAGACTCCACTTCAGAAATGGTACACTGTCATTTCCATCCCGTCCCATTGGTCAAGTGAGCCACGCGCCAAGCTGAGCATCAAAAAAATATGCTTTGCCCCACCAGTGGCCAGAACTGCTAGGTTCAAAAATGTAGAAACAAGGAGTGATGAAGAATTGGGCCCAATAATGTGTTCTATCAAACTTCATTTTTTTTTTAAGATTTATTTTTTATTTATACATACAAGCTGGGGTACAGGCCAGAGGCATGGGGCAGCGAGAGGGTTCACCAGAGACAGAGCAGGTAGCAGAATAGGCAGATCAGAAATACACTACTAAGGGGAGCAGCGGGCAAGGCAGAAGAGGTGTGCCGCGCCATGTGAGATTCTCCCTGGCCGGGCGTCGAACTCGCGTCGCCGCTGCCGACAGCTCCACAGAGCGCAGCGCTTAACCGCTGTGCCACCAGGGAGGCCCTCTATCAAACTTCATTTTACTTGTAATTTTTTTCTTAAAAGACCCCTCCCCTCAAAAGATTTAATCCTCAAGTATCCACAAAATCTGGATCTATCCCTGGTAGCTGTGTTCTTTTAATGGTTGCCTAGAGCAAACTAGAATTTCTCCAGTAATTCAAAATACCCGATACAGAGAAGCTCTTTTGAAATCAAAAATCATTTACAGCATTTCAAGCAACTTCACTCATCAATAACAGAAAAGGAAGTACTCTCTGATTCTTCAAATAAAATTTCAATTGTTCTAAGTGCTTAAATGATTGTGAAAAGTGATGATAATAATTTGTAGAGGTAGAGATAGTAATTTGGTTAGGAATTTTGTGTATTGCATTGCAAACACAGAATCAGATCTAAAAATTTGTTTATGGAAGCAAGTTAAAATCTCTAAAAATTTTAAAAAGATTTTTACTTGAAAGTGTTTATTAATTTAATATTCACTATTTTTGCTAATTGTTTTTCAAGGGATCCTATTGCACAAAATTCGATTATCATACTCTGGTTTATAATACCCTCTTGGTTCTTATTTATCACACTTGGTCTAGTTATTTGTAATAATATAGCATGTTACCACAAACCAAAGCTAATATCTTAACTGTGACTTCGAGTAACTACAGATCCTCTACCACATCCTCTGCCTCCCCTCCAGCACATTTTGCCTTTGTGGGTCTACACACACACACACACACACACACACACACACACACACACACACACGTTTCTGTATCCATATTTAAGGACTGCATTGGAATATGGGATATATTACTATAGATTAAAATATATTCTTTGATTTAAAAGTTAATATTTTGCTTCTGATTTTAAAAGACATTAAAACACATTCATGGGACCTACAGGTATTGTGGGGCCAAGGGGATGAGTCCAGGTGCCTAGTGATGAGCTGGCCCCTCCCCCACACCAGGGTCCACTCTCTGGACTCTGGCTCAGGACCCCACGTTCCTCCTCGTCCTTTTCATGTCGTCATTAATCCACAACTATGCACACCCCTTAGAACAGTGTTTTTAATGTTAGTCATTTTTGACTTTACAAAAGGATATCATGTGTATACAGTCTTTTGAGATTTACTTTTCTCAGTAGTCTTAGACTGCTAGTGTTAAAACTGATTTATATATGAGATGTGAACCTGCAGCTCATTCATTTTGACTGTGGTCTCTTGTGTATCATGTGTTAGCACGTCACCAAGTGCAAGGGCAGAATGACTCAGGAAGCAGGTTCTCTGTGGGGCTGGGCAGACGGGTTTAAAGGAGGAGTTCTGGAGACCTCAGTGGCTTTTTAGGCTTTTAATGGTCTTTCAGTAGTGAGGCAACCAGGTGCTGTTTATTCATCACTCTCACATTAAACTGCATCTGGGATGGACATTTTCCATCCATTCCTGCAGAAACAGAAACCCCCACTAATTTAATGGTTTCAAGCATCAGACACTTACGTCTGATCCTTATTTAGCCAGGCTGAGGGCTGAATGCAGCTCTGCTGGGGAAGAGTCTGCCAGCAGCTAGGTGAAGAGGGAGGGGATAATTATGAGCAAACAATGCAACAGATCCTCTGTGGTTTCTAGGTTTTGCTGTGAGTGAAGCTGCTGGGTCATAGCTGGGTGAATGCTCAGCTTGGTAGCAGCAGACCTGTCCAAAGCTGTCACAGCAGCTCCTACTTGGCCGGCCATGCACCAAAGATCCCAAGGGGCCCCCATCCTTTCCAGCACTGGTGTCATCAGACTCTTCACTCTGGCAGATTGAAAAGGACGTCAAATGGTGTTTCTCTGAGGTTTCAATTTGCATTTTCCTGATGGCGAACCTTGTTTAACATCTTTCACACTTGCTGTCTAGATACATTTCCCTCTGAAATATCTTGCTCATACTTTTTGCCCATTTTTTCTTTTTTTTCCTTCTCTTACTGATGTACAGTTTTTATATGGACTTCACATGTATCCTTTGTTGCTTGTATGTATTGAAATATTCTACTTCATTCCTTGTCTTTTCATTTTAAGGTGCGTTTTGTTGAACGTTAAGTTCTTGATTTTAGTAAGTCCAGTTTATCAATCTTTCTTTTGTAGTAAGTAGCTTTGGGACCCTCTTTAAGAAATCTTTCTCTATCCCAAACTCAAAGATATTTACCTATATTTTCTAAGAGTTTTAAAGTTTTATTTTTGAAATTTAATTCCTTCGTCTCTCTAGAGATGATCATTGCCTATGTTGTGAAGTCATTTTTCCCAGCTTCATTGATTGAATTTCCTTCCTGGTGCTGCGCTGCCTCCGCCCTACGGCAAAGCCCCAGACATCTGTGGGTCTGATTCTTTGCCTTCTTGCAGGTCAGTCTGTCCTATGTAACCGGGCTGAGCCCAAAGTCCAGTAAAGGTGGTGCCTCCTGGAGGGGGTTTGCTGATGAGAATGAATAGCCCCAGGGAAAATGCTAAGTTCTGCAATTTGGGGTGGAGAGTCTGATGAGAAATAAAAGGGACTTAAAGAGAAGGGGAAATCAGTCGCCATGATGTAGGAATGGAAGTGGTGTTACCGGAACCAAGCTGCCTTAGCACTAGGAGCCTGCAGGAGTGGTGGGGCCTCTTACTCCCCTGCTCCAGAGCAGTTATGGCAGTTGATCTTGCCATAACTGCCGTTTTGAACGGTGCTAGGAGGTGATGGGTCGGTCCAATCAGCTCCAGGATTGAAAATGGTCCAATCAGACTTGTGGATGGTACTCTGGGAGAGGATATAAGCCAGGATTGGAGGGACCTAAAGGGGGGGAAAAGAGAAGAACTGAAAAAGAGGAAGGGGGAAAAGAGAAGAACAGAAGACGATGACGAAGACGCCAGGCCCCAGGAGAAGAAAGAAGACGGTTCCAGACTTCGAAGAGAGAAGAGAGAAGTCCGTTCCCGGTCTCCAAGGAAGAAAGAAGAAAAGAAGCATCCAGCAGCCGCCCTTCGAGGAGGAAGAGAAGCTGAAGGAGTCTGCAGAGACTGGGCCTCTGGTGCTGTCTCTGACCTTGCCTGAAAGGAGCACCTGAGGCCCTGGGCCTGGTGTCTCAGAGACCTGTTTGTTGCTCTAACCGAGCACCTCCCAAGGAGCTACCGTCCCTGATGCGTTCTGGGTGAGGGGGCTGCTGCTTGAAGATGCAGTGAGCTCTCTGTTTCCCCCGTTTGTAAAATAAACCCCATGTTTGCTGTTGTTGTTCCTGTAGCCTGAAGTCTCTTGCAATTGTGTACGTGGGTGAGAACCCACAGACAGTGACCTGTCATCAGGCACTGTCCTTTGTTGTATTTGGCCTTTTGGCCTTTTGGGGCTTTTTGGTGGCTCTTGCCTCAGAGCCTGGGCATTTGTGGCCCGTCTGCCCCAGTTTCAGTTGGCGACTGCGGCAGGACAGAACACCCCATCTGCCCGATTTCAGAGGCAGTCACCTTGCTGAAGGAATAGAGGAAGCAGTCACCATGATGTAGGAAAAGAAGTGGCAGAAAATGTAGCCATGAAGATCGAGAGTTTGGAAATCATGCCAGAAGTTTTTGAGCCGCCAGGATATAGATTGAGCATTTTTGGAATCTTTAGTGACTTTGGGGCCAGCGACTTTGGAGGCTTTGCAAATAGCTGAGTGACGGAAACTGCTCCCGGTTTTGTCTTTACTGTAGCTGAAGGAGGGAGGCAGAGGCCCGAAGCAGGCTTCAGGCACTTGTGGATCTTGGATTTTTGTATGTAAAGCAGAGGTAATAATACCACCTAACCAAGTATTCTGAGGATCAGATAAAACTAAGACTGAGTAAAGAACTTGGCACAGTGCCAGTTGGTGGACCCTGACTGTTTGTGAGATGGAGTCCAGAGAAGTTAAAAGACAGACTCAAGGTCACACAACTAGACTGACCCCACATTACCTTCTTGATGCTGCCAGGATTTAAAGGTCATTTCTAGGTAAGCTAGTCTTTCCTGTTTCTTTCTTCTATTTTGTTCTTCTCCCTTAAAAAAAAAAAAAACATTTCCAGAAGCTTAAGGCATGCTGTAGTTCCCAATGACCCAATCTGCTTCAGTTTTTTCTTATCTGATGGGAACAGAATGAACTGGATAAGGGTCTTTTTAACAATGTTGGAGAGGAAGTCAAGTTTATTTAAAATACAACTTCTTTTGGCCCTGTTCCCACTGGCCTTGACTGAGCTGTGGCTCAGGGGCATCAGAAGCAGCCAGGTTTGGGCATGGTTTCCAGGAGAGTTCCCGGCAGACAGCGTGGTCCCCCTGGAAGTTGGGAATTGTGGAAATCACAACAACCTTGGGGGTGATTCGCTAAAATCAACCTGTGATTTTAAAATCAACCTGTGTGTGTTCATTTCTGCTTTGTTCCTCTCCTGACCCTTCCATGAAGCAGTGCTCAGTGTGTGTTTGTTGAATGAATAAGTGAATGTGGTAAGAGAGATGTAGTCACCTGAGGAGACAATCTGATCTCATTCTAAAGGCTCTAACACAGCCAGGGGAGAGGTGTACAGCACACCTGCAGGTCTGCTGAAGTTTTATAGAGATAAAGGTTTGGAAAAGAATAGGAGTTTATTAAATAGTTAAATTGTGAGACAAAAACCATTTGATTTCACTCATTTGTGAAATACAAAGAAACAAGAAAACAAATGAACAAAACTAAAACAAACCCTTACACTCTGACAACAGAATGGTGGTTATCAGAGGAATAGGAAAGGGGAAGGAACAGGTAGAGGGAGTTGATGGGTTGGTGGTGGGTAGTGACTGGAAATATGGTGATGGAAGTGGTGTGACATATGCATAGTCTGAGAATTTTTTTTTTTTTTAACATACAAGCTGGGGTACAGGCCAGAGGCGTGGGGCGGCGAGAGGGTTCACCAGAGACAGAGCGGGGAGCAGAACAGGCAGATCAGAAATACACTGCTGAGGGGAGCAGCGGGCGAGGCAGGAGAGGTCTGCCGCACCATGTGGGATTCTCCCCTGGCTGGGTGTCGAACTCGAGTCGCAGCTGCCGACAGCTCCACAGCCCAGCGCTCAACCGCTGCGCCACCGGGGAGGCCCTAGTCTGAGAAATTGTACAAGTGAAACCATACAGTGCTGAAAACTAATGTTACCCCAATAAAAATAATACATAACTAAATAAAAGTAACTTCCAAAAAAATAACAAAGTATGTAATTGGTTAATAAACTGATAGATAAATGGAGTGGGATAGAATCCACAAACAGACCTAAACATATAAGAAAACTTGGTATTAAGGGTGAGAGTTCACACATATGAGGGGAAAATACACGTTAGGAAATTGATGAGCCATCTGGGGGAAAAATCTGGCTGTGTCCCCAGCTCACTGCACACACTAAAGTAAATTCCATAAAGCTCAAATATGTGTAGATATAAAGCAAAACTATAAAAAAACTAGGAGAAAATATCAGAGAATGTTTTCATAATCATGGCATGGAGAAAATGTTTTTAAACATGACACAAATCCCAGAAACTACCAAGGAAAAGGTGGATAAATCTGACTACATCAATATTTTTAAACTGCTGTAGCAAAGAGTAACTACAAACAAAGCAAATGACAAACATCCAACTGAAGAAAATATTGGCTGGCTTGTCATGTGACAGATGAGCCATGTCTCATCTGATATGCAAAAGACACTGATATGCAAAGAACTCTCACAAATCAACATTTGAGAAAGTATAAAGGAAGAAAAGATGAGTCATGGGCCTCCCCCGTGGCACAGCGGTTAAGCGCTGCGCTGTAGAGCTGTTGGCAGCGGCGACGTGAGTTCGAGGCCTGGCTGGGGAGAATCCCACATGGCGCAGCAGACCTCTCCTGCCTCGCCTGCTGCTCCCCTCAGCAGTGTATTTCTGATCTGCCTGTTCTGCTACCCGCTCCATCTATGGTGAACCCTCTCGCCGCCCCACGCCTCTGGCCTGTACCCCAGCTTGTATGTATAAATAAAAAATCTTAAAAAAAAAAGGTTAGGAAATAAGCAAAGTGGAAAAATACATTTTATGGAAGATGCCATTCAAATGGGCATTAGACAAATGAAGAGATGTTCGACTCCACGGAAAGACAGATCCAAATGAAAACAACTCTATGATAATATTTTTCATGTATAAGATTGGCAAAAATTAAAAGACCAAGTGGTCTCCTCACCTCGGTCCAGGGCAAATTGGCGCATTATTTTTGGTGAGAAATTACAAAAGTTCTCATGAGGACTTCATACTGTGTGTGTTTTGATAGTCAACACCACTTCTCAGAATTTTATTTTATAGAAACCCTGGCAAGAATAAGCAAAGGTAAATATACAGGAAGTGCTCTGCAGCACTGTTGGTCATAACAAGAGCCTGGAATACATGTTTACAGAGAGCGAGGGGGCATGCTGTGTGCACCGCCCCAAGCTGGTAAAGGAGAGAGGGAGCTATACCTGCCAGCCTGGAGTGGTGCCCATGCTTGGTGTTCTGTTTGGGGAGAAAAAAGTTCGATGATCGTATCTGCATATCTATACATTATATATTGACAATAATATAAAATATATTAACACCTAATATTAATTTGTTGATGTATATTATCTCTGTATGTAACCTTATAAAAATGTAACATTTTTAAATGATGTCTTTTACTCTCTTCATCTATACTTGCGTATAACACACACACACACACACACACACACACACACACACACACGGAAATGTATATACCAAGTGTTCACAGCGATTCAGATTTAAGGCCAAGGTTGAAACCCACATTTTATTTCTCTCTCACTTACTTAACTACTGCTTTTCCAGAGTGTTAAAAATCATTTTTATTGAAAATATTTTAGCTGACGTTTGCTTTATACGTCAGTGTTTGTGATCTGGTGATTGAAAGTTTGCCTCTGAGGACAGATTCCAGGCCTGCTAACCAATAGGGATTTTTGCTGGGTCATTTTTCCTTCCCTCACCTTGGAGTCTTCCCAAGAACCCTGCTTCCTTTCAAGCTAGAGTTTGCAAGGCCTGCTCCCCAACCTGGGAGAGCCAGAGAGGTGGGGAGGGGTAAGTAGTCTTGTATTCTTTCCTGCCAAACCAGTGGATAAGGTGAGAGTTGGTGTTGGTGGAGAGAGCTTAATCCAAGCCTGTAGCAGCAACATGCTTCGGACCAAGAGGAAAAATGTCACGGATAGCTTATTTCTCCTTATTTGAACTTCTGTATCCCCAGTGGTCAGGGCCAGGCACAGAGCAGAGACTTAGTAGCTGCTTAAGAAGGAAGGATGCAGGGAGGTGGAAGGGGCGAGATGGGGATGTGACCCAAGGACTAGCAAGTTCTATTCTAGTTTCGTGGTGTCAGGGGATGATTTGAGAGGGCTCCTCCTTGGGTTCCTCCCATATTCTTGATAAGAATAAGTGTTGAGGGAGGTGTGTGTGTGAGAGGAGAGAGTTGGGCTAGTTAGAACAAAGATTCTGACCTAGAGTCGGACAACCCTAGGGAACTCTCAAGATAGAAATGGGCACCAAGAGCTACTTCAGTCCTAATGCACAGCAGGAACTGTGCATTTGCTCAGGATAAGACTGCATGTGCTGACAGGCAGGGTGACTTTCTTGGGGGCTGGAACTCCACCACTCCCAAGAAACGGGAAAGCATTGGGTTCCAGCCAGCCGGGCAGGGTGCTGGCCCAGTGACCCAGTAGGGCAGAATGTATCTACTTTGGCCTTTGGCCACATGACAAGCCTCTCTTAAGCACTCATTTCCTCTGCCTTGAAATGGGGGTCAAAATAGTGCCCTCACTCAGAGGTTTCTGGTGGTATTTGAATGAGCTGGTACATATATAGCACTTAGCACTCAGCAAGTGGTAGTTACTATCATTATTAATTCAGAGTAGGAAGTCTGGACATCTTATGTTAATCAAAAATCTGATCAGAGCTATAGCTATTGATAAGTAGTAGTCAATGAATTATTAATTCAGAGCAGCTTTTTGGAAGACATCTTTCAAAATGTGGGATCCCCTGGAGAGAAATCAGGAGCTTTCTTGGGAGCACAAAGCTTGAGCCCCGTGGTGCCCCTAGGCCTCTTCCAGCTGAAGTCTTGGCCCAATTATTCTCTCTGATCAGAATGCTTTTCTCTTCTCTACCTGTTTGATTCTTACTCTGACACCTCTTCCAGGAAGCCTTCTATGAGTCTTGCTTGTCTGAGTTGGGCCCTTCCACAGCACACTGGACTCATTCCACTAGGACGGCCACTACACCATGTAGCGCTTTCTTAGAACAGGGAGGCTCAACATTGACTCTGCATCAGAACTGAACTAAGGACTTGTTAAAGCAGAGATTGTCGGGTCCCATCCCCAGGGTGATTCAGTTGGTCTGGAGTGGGCCCTGGGAATCTGCATTTCTCACATGACACCAGAAGGTGCTGATGCTACTGGTCCCAGAGGTCAAATGCTTCTGGTTTAGAACAAATGCTCTGAAACTCCAGTTTCTTACCATTTATTCCTTACCGCATCCCAGCAGTACCCCTTTCTCTGTTACTGTTACACGGAGGGAGAAAGTCAAATAACAAGATACAATCCAAAAGATTTTCCAAGGCCTGTGTACTGACAGCCAGACAGTGGAGGTGATCCCAATGGAAAAGAGGTCACCTGACTCTGAGGGCCAGAAGTGAGGCATCCACTAACTGATTAGGGCAGGCAGGAAGCCAGTGTCCTGGGTCATAGCGCCCTCTGGTGCTAACAGATCAACTCTGCACCTGGAGCAGTGAGCGGGCTGGTGACAGAAAGGGATGAATTTTCCTTTCTCCACCTGGTCCCTGCTCAGTAACTTGCAAGAACTCAGCTCTGATCATATACCTCTCTACCACTCCCCAAGCGAAACTCCTCCCATGGCTCTCCTCTGCTTCTGGACAAAGCTAAATAGTTAAGGTCTTCTCTGCCTTCTGCTGCTTTGTGGCGCTCAGTATCCTGCTGCTCTCCTCAGAACTCTTGTTTTATCCATACAGAAAAGCTATGGACATTTGACTTCATACATGCTATTCCTCCTAATGAGACTGCAACTCACCTTTTCTTCCTAGAAATGTATTTGTTCATTAATGACAAATGTGGCCTCTTCCATGCTGTCTTCCTGGATTTTTCCAGACAGAAACAACTGTCTGTATAGCTCTGTGCAGAGATCGTTATGGGGACCTTACAGTGTATGTAAGCACCTGTTTGTGGGTCCTGGGTTCTCCTTTAGACCATGAGATCTTTGGGGCTCCTGACTCAGTTTTAGTGTCTCATAAAATGCTTATGGGGTCTAAAAAGCTGTTTTTCCAACTAAAAAAAAAAGTTCTAGTGGTTGTCTAGGCCCTCTTTCAAAGCTGAAAACCACTGCCTACTACCTAAGGTTACAAAGACCTCTTTGATAATTAGCACCTTCCTTCTTTGCATTAATCCTAGTGTCTGGATACAGACAAGAACAAGACAAAGTTGCAAGTCCCTGAGCTTATACCCTAGTGGAAGAAAAAGATAATAAACACAATATATTGTATACTATTAAGTGATGGTAAGTGGGAAAAAACAATAAGCAGGGTAAGAGGTAGAAACTGATGGAGGGGGTTTCTCTTAGGCAATGCAGTTAAGGAAATTCACCCTGAGGAGCAAAGGCCTGAGCAAAATCCGAATCATGCATTTATCTGAGAGAAAGAATTCTTGATGGCATGCAAAGGCCCTGTGTCAGGAACATGCTTAATCTATTCTAGGAGTAGCAAGAAGGCCAGTGTGTTAAGTTAGAAGCAGGTGCTGAGATGAGGATTCATGTACACGTGATTAAGTACTCCCCTAGGGATAGGGTTGGCAGGCACCATCAAGGGCATGGGGCACTCAGGGCAGAAGAAGCCAAGCAAAGATGGAATCCTGGTGAAGGTGAGCTCAGTCTGATCTCACAGGGAGCCCTGGTGCATGAGTTACAGTCTTAGAGCTCGACTCAATCTAAGCAAGATGACTAGGTTACTGAGACTTTCATATTCCCAGACTTAGAGCCACCCAGGGAGATGGGAACTCTCAGAAACTTCATGTATGCAAAATGGGCTCTGTTCTGGAAAAGAACCGGGGTGTAGGCTGGAGGTGCAGGGGTGAAAGAATTTACCAGAGAGAGGATAGAGAACGCAACAGGCAAATTTACTGAAATACACCGCTAAGAGCAGTAGCAGGAAATACAGGAGGGGTCTGCCAAACATAGAGTGAGGGTCCTGGGGCTCTATACGCCAGGCATCATTGACAGGTTAGGGTGACTGTCTTGGGTGTGTCCTGACTCATGATCTGAATCAACACAGAGGATCATCAGCTCACTGGATCATCTGTTTAATACCCAGCTCCTATGGCAATTCCATCTACTTCCTTTATCCATTCAAGCCTCCCAAACTTGCCTTCTAGGTAAGGAATAGGGGCTTGGGTTTTTAAATTTAGCAATGATACCATGACAGGCAGGGGGCCAAAAAAGTTTCTGTGAGCAGTCTTTCACTATAGTGAATGGAAATTGATTAAAATCAGCAAAGGGAAAGGCACTTTCTTGAGTGACAAAGTCCAGGCGAAACTAGACACAAGAGTCTAGATTTCTTCCTCTTATAGAACTGATAGAAGCTTAGAGTAGAAAAATTTAGGATAGAAGGTCTCGCAAGGACAAACTCCAGAGGTGGGGGTAAGGATGACAAATGAATCTTGGACTAAACCCAAGTACCTAAGGTTCCAGGAATCTGAGGTGGGGCCAGAAGAGATTATCAGCCAGAGGTAGGAGCAGAAATTATCAGTTTTAGAAGACCAGCCCAATCTGACCCTAAGGCAGTAGTTTGCCTGTCTATGCAGGCGCCTCTCCTTCCTTGTTCGTTCCTCAGTAAACTGGCTGTGTGCTGATGAATGGGAACATCTGCTGAGTTCTTCCTCAAAGGGATCCAAGAACCCTACGCACTGAACCTCGTCATCTGAACCCCAACTGAATCACAGAGAAAAGAGACCTAATTCTGCCCAAGAATGATGTGTAAAAACACGGCCCAATCAGCAAAGCTCGCCCAGCCTTCATGTCCGGGTTTTTAATTAGGCACCAGTGGCAGGGATACTGCACCCACAGCTCTGACTTTGGGCTGCTCAACCTCCAGGCCTCCAGAGGCCATCCTTGAACATTAAAAACAAAACACTTTTATCAGGCAGAACGTCCAAGGTATAGGGTAAGTGAAAAAATCATCAGGTTTTTCCACCCTCCCACCAATGATAGACCCCTGTGGGCCTACACACACATGCCTGATGGCGGCACCTGGAGTAGGGTGTGGGCGTGTGTGAGTGGGCGCACCTGGGCCTGGAGAGACTGGGCTTATAAGGGCAGCGTCACAGAGCAGAAGAAACAGAAGCAGCAGAGAACAGAGCATGGCAGCAGAGGATTTCAGGGTGCAGCAGAGAGCCCATGAGAGAACCCCAGAGAGAGTGAAGATTTGCTGGGGGCTGGGAGGCATGCCAGCCTCCCGGCCGCTCAGCGGCCCCCAACCTGCCCTGTCCCTGGTTACCTCACTGCAAAAGATCATTAAAAGCCTAAAAAGTCATGGAGGGCTCCAGACGCCTCCTTTCCTTTGGACCCATCTGCCCACGGAGAACCTGCCCCTTGTCTTTCTGCCCCTACACAAGGGCTCAGAATTTGTCTTCCAAGAGGTGGTCAAGGACTAGTCTTCAAGACTTTTAAAACATGCATGGTTTAGGCAACCCAGGCCTGCTGAGTTAACCTACTACTGAACAAATATACTTTCCTATGATTCCTATGGTCTTTTTTTTTTTTGATTCCTACAGTTTTTGATCAAGTGTACTCAGAGACCCCAAAACAACAATTAAAAGTCAGATTTGAGGGCCTCCCCGGTGGCGCAGCGGTTAGGCGCTGCGCTGTGGAGCTGTCGGCAGCTGCGACGCGAGTTCGACGCCCGGCCGGGGAGAATCCCACATGGTGCGGCAGACCTCTCCTGCCTGGCCCGCTGCTCCCCTCAGCAGTGTATTTCTGATCTGCCTGTTCTGCTCCCCGCTCTGTCTCTGGTGAACCCTCTCGCCCCCCCACGCCTCTGGCCTGTACCCCAGCTTGTATGTATAAATAAAAAATAAATCTTTAAAAAAAAAAATCTATTAAAAAAAAAAAAAAAAAAGTCAGATTTGAAAACCAGTTACTATCCTTCAAAAAAAAAATTGTAAAGTGAGACCAGTTCATAATTTTTATATTTTATTTTTATTTTATAAGCATATAAAATTGACAAAAGTCTTTTGCAGACTGAACCCAGTTTGAAACAGTGGAGAGTGGCTTTATTGTCCTATTTCTTCACATAAAGCTGAAACCATAGAGGGCTTGGGCTGTAATTCACCATTTTTATTTCATTGTTCATTGTGGGACTCAGCTCTTCAGGGAAATCTTTTTTTTTAATAATGTAAAAAATACATTATTTTATATATATATTTTTTACATCATTGTTCATTTTTGTACAACGTATGCTTGTATGCTTTCTCCATTCACAGAAATCTTTTTTTAATATAACTTTTTTCAATTATTATTCATATCTTTTACATTATTGTGTATTCCCAGTAGGTTCCCCACCACCAGTTCGCCCGTGAACCATCACCACAGTCCCTTGTGCTCTTTTCTACCCCATTTTGAGCCCATACCCTCCCTCTCCCTTGCTGAATGTCTCTTATTTGATTCGCCTACATTCCTGTTACGAATGAAACCATTCGATATTTTTCTCTTTCTTTCTGGCTTATTTCGCTGAGCATGATCCATTCAGGGAAATCTTTATTTACGTGTGGTAGCTTCCTGCAGATAAAAGAGTGTCCTGATAAGATCTCAGGATTTCTGGAGTTAACTTGTAAATCTTTAAGTCCTGATGCTGAGACTGCAAACTTGTCCCTCACACATTTAATTGATTCAGGCTCCTTGTTTACCTCTGATTCTTTCCTCCCACTGGTTTCCAAGAATTCTGCAGGTGCTTTTCACTGACCAGGTCCTGCTGGCTAGACTCATCATGCCACAGTGAATCAGGTTTTTGAATTTCTGGATGAGATTTGATTCTACGTCATCTGGTATGTTTTCAAGACATCCAGAGCTTTGTTTGCAGGTGGCAACTTGTTTATTTCTTTAGCCGCAAACTTAGGGTCAATAATTTTCACGTGGGCTAGTAGAATGAGTTTTTGAAAATGGGTGAGGTAGTTTGACTTTGACTATTAACCTAGACACCCATTTCTTGAGCTCTGCCTGAAAGTGTTGTAACAGAGCTCATAAAGAACATTACTTCTTGTTTTACAATGATAGACATTTACCAAAGATCAATATTTCCCTGCAGTAGTGAATGGCTTGCAGTTAGGTGTAGGCAGAGATGATCTGGCCAACATTTGCACATGATGAGATGTCCAGGACTAAGATTTCTGGGCCAAGAGCTAGAACTGGGCCCCCAGGTACCAATGGAAGATCTCCTGTCGTATATTTATTGCCTGTTGATTGACGAATATTTTTCCACTGCTGTGTTTAATCATCCTGCTGACATCTCAGTTTTAATGAAAACGTTGTCTATTATGGTGCGGAAATAATTATCTATAAAAACTAAATCTATGTAAATATAAATTACTTAAGGTTACTATGGGCCTTTATTCCCATAGGTCTTCTGTACCTCTAAGAATTTTTGATACATTTTGCACTAAATTTCTAAAAAAGTACTCAGTAACCAAAATAGGAAGTGCTAAAATACTAATTTTTCTTTAACTTAGTAATTGCAGTTCTGAAAATTCACAATATACAAATATTACTCATATTCAAGTATGAGTATATATTTCAAAATATTTTGAAATCAATTTTCTGGAGCTATCAAGTCATACAGTCTATTAAACGGATTTGATTATCTTTAATAATATTGTTTTTAGACTAAAATCTTTATAGTTTTAAATGTTTATTACCCTTATTGGCACACATAAAATGCAGAGGCAGGTGTGTGAAGGGCAGGAATCTGGAGAGACTCAGTGAGTTTTTCCATGTATACGTCCCAGATCCAGGTACAAGTCCCAGCATCCCAGAAAGCAGCCTCACCCCTTCCCAGGGAGTCACTGATTTGATTTCTATCACCATAATTTAGATTTGCTTGTTTGAGGACTTTCCATAAAGGGAATCATCTAGTTTTTTCACTCAGCATGGTGTCTGAGTAATCCGTCTTTCATAGCTGCAGTTAAAGTGTGTTTCTTTATATTGTGAGCAGTATTCCGTGGTATGCATATAGAACAATTTATTCACTCATCTGAACATTTGGGTTGTCTCCATACTGGGGCTATTGTAAATAAAGCTCCTGCGAACACACTTGTGCATGTCTTCTTGTAGACCCAAACACTCACTGCTCTTGGTAAATAAATACCCAGTTAGGGCCTCCCTGGTGGCGCAGTGGTTAAGCGCTGCGCTGTGGAGCTGTTGTCCCCGCGTCATGCGAGTTCGACGCCCAGCCGGGAGAATCCCATATGGTGCGGCAGACCTCTCCTGCCTCGCCTGCTGCTCCCCTCAGCAGTGTATTTCTGATCTGCCTGTTCTGCCCCCCACTCTGTCTCTGGCGGACCCTCTCACCGCCCCTCGCCTCTGGCCTGTACCCCAGCTTGTATGTATTAATAAATAAATCTTTAAAAAAATAAATAAATAAATAAATACCCAGTTAGTGCTGGGTTGGGACAGGCGTCTTTAACTTTAGAAATATTTTCTCACTTTAATTCATTTTGAAATTCTTTAATCAAGAATTGAAATGTGCTGAGCATTAGTTAAAAATCAAGAGTCAATAAAAAACAGATGAGACAATTAACAAAATGCAATATTTTTATATGGAAACATAATATGAGATAGTAACAATAATAATATCCATATTGCTGATGGAAACTTAGAGTAAAAAAAATTTAGGATGGAAGGGCTCACAAGGGCAAACCCCAGAGTTGGGGCTAGGGATTATTAATGATTAAATCCAGCTGTGGACATTTCCAGGAATCCAAGATGGGGTCAGAAAAGATTACACTGGTCAACAAATTTTTACAAAAGTCATGTTACTGAAATAAAATTAGTCATTTCCTATCAATTTGTATGTGCTCAACATGAATATGAGAATCAAATTCTAATTTTGGTTCTAGTTTTGGTTCTAGTTTTTTGTAATCTGCAATAAATTGATGCAATATTACTTCATTCTAGGCTGATTTAGGCTGTTATTGCAGTCCTACTGGATAAATTTACATGGTGAAACATATAAAATGAATTATATGAAATATCTTCAAAATGAGAGCTAATAAAATTTCAGGGTTATATTCATGTTCAGCACACCAAGATACTACAGATTAGGGCCTTTTTAAGTCAGTAACGATCTCAATGTTGACCAGTGTTACAACCAGGCAAGAGAGCAGAGAGAATTATTGATCTTAGAAAACCAACCCAGTCTGGCCCCAAGGCAATTGTTTCCACAATAATTACATCAAAGGACAATTGTAAAAAACACCACTTGCCCTCGCAACCAGCAGCTCTTGTTCTTTAAGACTGCCCCCCTGTGTCTATACAGGCCTTTCCTTCCTTGTCCTCCTTCCCTCAATAAACTTGCTGTGTGCTGATGAATGGGAACGTCTGCTGAATTCTTTCTCAGAGGGACTCAAGAACCCTACACTCCAAACCCCATCTTTGCTACATTCAGAAAATGTGAAGGTAGGCAACGTAAAGCATTAATTTTTATTTTCTTTTTTTAAGGGGTACACAGAGTTGGCACCTGGGACGGAAGATGCACAGTTGGAGAACTGCAGGGGAGAGGGTGCAGGGCTAGGAGGACATACTATTTTGTATATATACTCGCAAAATAATGTTACAGATGATAAACAAACCTGACCAGGAAACAGACACCTGCGGTGACGTGATGGGCACTCTGGGGCCTGGGACCTGATGGCCTGAATTGCCACTGAATTCAGGAAGTTTGCAGAGAGGCCACATGTTTGAATATATTTTCAGCTGTGATGAGTTTCTGAATGGCTCAACTGGTCAACTCCTCAATGACCCACCCATGGCACACCAGTGGGAAGCCCTGTCCTAATAGAAATAAGGATTCCAAGAAAAAACATGTTCTGTAAGCAAATGATTTGGGGTAGGGGGGTTCTGTGCTTAAGTTAAACCACAGTTTTACTACTGCAGGAATCCTCAGAAACTTTAAGATCCCTATACCCATCATCACTTCTTTTTGCCTCCCAAGTGAAAAGGGGTGAAGCACAGAAACATGTAGTTCACATAAACACAAATGTTCTGTAAACATGTAAATATCAACCTGCTCATAGCCTAATAAATGCATCATAAAACAAGACAGTCGGTCACACAAAAGACTGGCAGACCTGAAAAACTTGGCTCACTTGAGTGGGAACAGGTGCGCTTGTATAAAGTGAGAGGCCATGTAGAGCCACCTGTTCGGAGCCGGCAGCAGGGCGGAAGCTCGCCTGCGTGGAGCAGAGCGCCAGTGACTTCACCACGTGGGGATTTCTTATCCTCTCCAAGAAGTCTGCAGCTAGGCATCCCTGGCTGATGCATTTGCCGCATTGTGACCTCATGGTCAAAGATGACTTCTTTACCTTCAGGTTCACACTCCACGCAAAAAAGGGGGAGCAGTAAAGAGGAAGAAGAGTTATGCCTCTAAACAGGACATCCACCCTTTCCGCCACAACTTACACGTCAGGACCCCGAACTGGCCACTTCTAAACACAAGGAAAGCTGCAAGGGGTAGACACTTCAGCCTGGTGATCTCTGAGCGAAGTAAGATATTGGTTTGCCTTATCTGGCCTCAGCTGATTCTGGGATCTTATCTCATAATTCTCCCCCATGACTTCTGTCCTTCAGCTTCACTGATTATGACAGACAATGTCAGTGCTCCACCCACACTCCCTCGGGTCACCCTCTTCCCTCCTGCATGTTCTCTGGCTTTCGTAGGCATTTGCTTCCAATACCCAGGACCCGAGGCTCTTTTGGCGAGCATCATGGGTTCATGTGATGGGTTTGGTGCGTGGGGTTCTTGGGTCCCCCTGAGAAAGAATTCAGCAGATGATCCCACTCATCAGCACACAGCAAGTTTATTGAGGACAGGAGAATAAGCAAGGAGAGGCACCTGCATAGATAGGCGGGCAGTCTTTAAGAACAAGAGCTGCAGGTTGCCACAGCAAGCCGTGTTTTTCACAATTGTCCTTTGATGCAATTATTGTGGAAACTACTGCCTTGGGGTGAGATTGGACTGGTCTTCTAAGACTGATAATCCTCTCTGCCCCCACTTCTGGCCGATAATCTTTTCTGACCCCACCTCAGATTCCTGGAACCTTCCATTGCTAGTTTTGTTAAGATTTATTAACATCCCTGCCCCCACCTCTGGGGTTTGTCCTTGTGAGTCCTTCCATCCTAAATTCCCATCAAGTTGGACTGCTCTCAGGGTCCTGGAGCCTGTTGTGGTATCATTACTAAATTTAAAAACTAGGCCCCAACTCCTTGTTCAGCAGGCATGTTTGGGAGGCTCAAATGGGTCAAGGGAGTAGATGGAAGTGCCATGGGAGCTGGGCATTAAACAGATGCTCCATGAGCTGATGATCCGCTATGCTAATTTGGCTCATGAGTCAGGACACGGCCAAGACAGTCACCCTAACCAGTCAGTGATGCCTGGAGTATAAATAGAGCCCTGAGACCCTCCCTCTGAGCAGCAGACTCCTTCTGTCTAGCCAGCCGCTCGGCTTAGCAGTGTGTTTCAGTTAGTCCCGTGTCTTCTGTCTCTGGTGATTCCTTGGCTCCCACGCCTCTGGCCTATTCCCAATTCTACCCCACTACACTGCCCACGTGAGGCACCCTACTGCTTTTCCCCAATATTGACCTCAGTATTACAATTGCCTTTGTAACCTTGTTGCCTGGGACAGTACTTGCCACGTGGTGGAGGGGGGGAAGATGCTAACAAGTGCCTTGTGCAGGCATGAATGAAGTAGGTAACCATCTGCCAACTCTTTGGTTTGTTAGCATGAGGATCAAAGGAAGATGATTTGTTTCCTTAAAAAGGAAGAGGATCTGGCATGGAAGAGGGAGAGAGCAGACAGGTATAATTTAATGGAGCCAAACAAAATGTCATGAATATTAAGATTCTTGAAAAACGAAGAGCTGTAATTGATGATAATGTAATTTCCAGTTTAGCTTTGAAAAGAGCCCTGAGAAAAATGATCTAAGGTATTAGAAGTCAGGGTAGTGGTTATGCTCCCCTGGGGGTGTGCTAACTGGGAGGGGACCGAGGAGACTACAGGGTGCAGGTAATATTCTATTTCTTGATCTGGGTGTGGCCACATACGTAAAAATTTATCAAGTTGTACACTTACTGGCTTTTACATTTTTGGTATGTATGTTACACTTAAAGTTTACAAAATATAAGTAGATTTTTAAAACAAGCAACCCCCTAACCTTCCTCCAGAATAATATCACCCCTACCATATCATCCTCATCAATCTTTGGAGTTATTTAAACCCATACACAGATGGGTGTTTTTCCCATAGTCCCTTGAGTTCAGATTAAATATATGTTGAATGCAAGTATTTTAAAAGGTTGAGTCACTAAAAAGGCTCATCACATGCCACAGGAATTGAAGTGCTAATTACGTAAACCTGGGAGTTGTTGGCTATCCTGTGTGACTCCTCCTGTTTTCTTTCTGGTTGAAAAGGTGACTTTCAAGGGAACATGGCACTAATGGCAGGAGTTCTTGGAGACAGAAAGATCTTCTCAAGAGATCTTAGATCCAGATGTCTGGAACCTGGCCTGGAATTTGGAATTGTAATGACAGAGTTCTGTGCACGCATGCTAGCTCCGCCAAGGGCTTCCTGGACACAGGTCTTTCTAAATCGCTCACCCTCCTGACCACCCACACCCTTTGTTAGGTCAGGCAACTGGTGGCTGGCAGAGTGCCAGGTGCCCAGTGGGAACTAGACAATATTGACATGCTGACCCCTTAGCTATCCCCAGCCCACAAATCGCCCTGGGGGAAATACTGCCTGGAAACTTTTGAGATCCTTGCATTATTGAGCTGGACTGACGTAAGGATTGCTCTCCTGGCATCTTCCCACCAACTGCAACACAATTAGTTGTGTGTTTATTTATTTATTTTTGCAAGAACACTCATTTGTGTTGGAGAGATTGGTGGGGAAAAGCCAGACCACGAGGTAGTTAAACGTCATAGGTGATTTCATAGCCTTAATTCCGCTCATCAAATATTTATTGGGGGCCTGCTGTGTCAAGCCCTGGGCTAGGAGCCATGGATAGGTGACTCTGCCTCTCCAGTGCTGGTGGTGGAAGGGCCACAAAGTGGTTGGCAGCAAGTGGTGGGAGCTTGTCTTAAAGTTCCTTTTGCACAACAAGCAGTTTTTCAGTGAATTGTGTGTTTGAAATAGTCTGGGGAACACAGGGAAGTCTGGGGGTGGCTCCTTGCAGTTCTTGGAGCTCTTGTTTTAGGTCATCTAGAAAGAAGCAGGCCCAGATCATCTCAGTGCAGTGCAGTAAAGGCCTGGGCTGAGGAACACAGGGAGGGCTCTCCAGAGCAGGGGGGTGTTTCCCTCTGGCAGGCTGGGAGGAGCTCGCACAGCTGTGGAGACTGGAAATGAGTCCTGTTGGCCATGTTTTCTGAACCCTAAAGTCAAAGCATATGATCTGAAATGTATTTGTTTTCTCATCTAACCATTTGTTTGCATTAAGAGCTCACAGCAGTTTAATAACAAAATGACACATGTAATAAATGACTTTTTTGAAAAAGTACAATTCCAATAAGTCAGAATTGTCCCCTCAAATCTGGGATAATGGTGATGTTAGCTATGACATATTTATCAACTAAGAATTCATTATTATGCTTATGTAATAACATGTTTTTACAACATGCTTTTTTTTTCTTTCTCTTTTACTAATTTCCCCCCATAAATGTGTTATTGAGATACTAGGGTATGATTATACCATATGGCCATATATAATAGTAATGCATGTTATTGTACATCCTACATGAGACAGATGTCTCTATCAGATTATTCTGACATTCCATCATGTTCTCTGTGGAGGACATCAATTAATTCTGAGTTGGATACAAAATTTACTCCCAGGCTCAACTGGTTGTTGAGAATCTTTGAAGTTCAGAATAGCTTCATCCCATGTACCTCTCGGGGAGTGTAATACTGAATCCACTGCTGCTCAAACACTATTCAGCATTCAGGTTCGAGAACGATCTTTATAGAGGAACACCAGAAGGTGCTTTATCATTTACTTCTGAGAAGCCAGGCGTAGATGTCTTCTTAAATGGCTGCCAACCACACTGTGGCCCTTCCACCCTTCCAATACCAGCACTGGAGAGGCAGAGTTGTCCATCCATGGCACCGAGCCCAGGGCCTGACATGAAACAGGCCCCTGATAAATATATGATGAACTGAATTGAGACTGAAATCACCTATGACATTTAATTACCTCATGGTCCGGCTTTTCCCTACCAGTCTCTCTAACACAAATGTGATCTTGCAACATACGGCTCCCCCACCCCCTGCATACTATTGGCACCCTGCTGGCTCCCCTGCCACCCTCCCCTGTGTGGATGCTATTGGGACCACTCACCCTTACACTACGTATCCCATGTCCTCTTCATGAACACTTGCAGGAGATGTTGGTTTCTGATCTCAGTAGCGTGAACAATCCTTTTAATTCATCCAGTGAACATTTACCGATATCTACTACATGCTGGCAATGTGAGAGGAGGGAATATTGTGAGCGGAGGGGATGCATATGCTGGAGATGCATTCATAAATGACATGCATTCTGCTGGGGCACTCAGACATCAAATAACCAATGATCCCGTCAGTGATTATAGTTCTGATAAAAACTACCAAGAAAAAGTAGTTGGGGGGCTTTAGGGGAACCACTAAAGAGACCTAGGGGCTATTGGAGGAAGTGATATTTCTCCTGAGAATTGTGTATGGTTTTCTAATTAATCACATTGATCCTCTTCACCTTGGCTACTGGGAAATATGTGACCCACCTTTAAAAAAAGATAAAGGATTTGGGATAGAATTTAATTTCTTTTTTTTCTAAAGATTTATTTTTGCATACAAAAACTAGGGTGCAGGCCAGAGGTGTGGGGTGGTGAGAGGATTCACCAGAGACAGAGTGGGGGGCAGAACAGACAGATTGACTGAAATACACTGCTGAGGGGAGCAGCGGGCAAGACAGGAGAGGTCTGCTGCGCCATGTGGGAAGCTCCCTGGCTGGTGATCGAACTCAAGCTGCAGTGGCTGCTGATAGCTTCCTAGTGCTGAGACTTACCCTGTTGTGCCACCAGGGAGGCCCAGAATTTAATTTCTGTATTCATTTACGGTGGATCAAATATTTACCAAATCCTTACTGTGTGCTGAGGCCAACCAGACAGGGCATAGAACAGTACATCAAATAAACAGTTCCCAGGTCTCCCAGAGCTCATAAACTGGTAGGAGATCCAGAGAAGGAAATGAACAATTAAAATATAATGTGTAAGGGCGATGCTTGGGTAATCCAGACGCAGCAGGAGGATGGTGGAGAAATGCTAACTCCAACTTGGGGGAGGAGGGCTGTCGGGAAAAGTTACTTTGGGAAGCTGAAATGTGACCTGAGACAAAGGGGACAGGATAGTCCAGCATCCAGTAAAGCTCCAGCTGTGAGATAGAGAACAAATGGCAAGAATGGGTGCTCAAAGAGTTCAGTGTGGCTAGAGCGAGGAGGAGGGTCCTGAAACTGGACAGGGAGACCCAAGTCCGCGTGTGCATAGAGAGTGTGTACTCATACTCTCATATATCAAGTGTGGTTTTGACTTTAGCTTGAAGGCAAGAGACTGTCATCGAGGGGATAAGGTTTCTACCCCAGTTTTCCCTTTGCCACATTTTTCTCATTTTTTTCTCTATTACACACACACACACACACACACACACACACACACACACACACAGTCTTAAAGCCTTTCATGTGTCTTTCACAGTCTTATACCCTTAAAGTGAGGATATAACCAACTCATTCACTAACATAATTAAAGAAAGCTACCTCAAATAAAGAAAATAAAATACAGCACATGCATACTAACAGATTTATGTATATACATATATATATACTTATATATACATAGGTGTATATACATATTATACACACACACATACACACACAGAATCTCTTAAGCAGGAAACAAGAGACTGATGATACAGATTGCTTCTGGGAGGAAAATTATCTGGGTGAAATATGTATGGAGGGGAAGCCTTTTTTTAAGAAAAGCCTTTTTACCTTTTGAATTTTGTAACATTTATATATTTATTATAAAATAAGTAAAATTTAATTTTAGAATAAATCTGGGAATAAATACAATTTTATTCATAAAGTTATAAAGTTATTTGTCAAAACATATAAATACAACAATTTAAAGTCAACAGTTGTGTCTCTCTCCTGCCTGTTTCTCCCCACGACCATTTGAGAGCCAGGATAGCATGCTGGCAGGCTGATGGGGAAGGGATAAAGGAGCTCAAAGAAACTGTGGTGAGGAAACAGAAAGATTTGGTGGAGGTAAAGGAGGAGGCAGGAGAGAAAGAGGCTTCAAAGTGAAGCTTCACATATGGGCTCAGGAGCATGTTTTTATTTTCCAGTCTCAGCTTCATCATCTGTGATGTAGTTATAAAGATGCCACCTACACCACAGATGAGTAGTGGGAATTGCATGTGCCCGATCCCGGTTATTAAAAGGTGAACGAGACTGTACCTGATAAGGAACTGAGACGCAGGAAGGCTAAGTAACCTCAAAGAGATGACAATCTGGGATGGAGGAGACAGACCAGTCAGGGAGCACTCTGCAGTCCTGGAGCCTCATCTCAGCGAGAGCCCTGGGACATGGGGGGGGGTGCTGTCTTGGGTTGGGTTTCCTAGGACCAGTCTGCGGTGGGCTCTTGGGCCAGTGAATGACTGAGAGATGCTCTCAGTTGAACCTGACAGGCAATGAGGGAAGCAAGAGGGGGCAGGTGGAAGCTGGACGAGACTTGTGGCAAGCTCGGTCTTGGCAAACTTTAGCCTTCATACCAATTCTGTATTTCTGTAAGTAAAGAGTTGTTCTGGAATGCAGCCACACTTATTTCATTGATGTATTACGTGGGTGACTCTTGTGCTTTGAAGCCAGAATTGAGTAGTTGGGACCAAGCCCGTGTGAACCACAAACCCTAAAATACTAGCTATCTGGTCCTTAATGGAGAGTGTGCCCACCCTGGTTTGGCTGAGTCTGGCCTCAGCCTGATCCCCTGGGAGAGCTAGAGCAGGAGTAGCCTGGCAGAGATGCCTCCCTACCTCGGGACCACGCCCCTGGCCTTTTGGACTCTTGCACAAGGTTGATGTGAGGGCCCTGAGCTAAGAAGTGCCCTGCACTTGGGAGCTACAGAGTGAAGTCCAGGTTGGAATATAAACTTGGGAGTGGTCAGAATAGGGACAGTATTAAAGATTGGCACTTAAGGTCTGGATGAGATCATCTAGAGAATGACTATTGATGGAGAAGAGATCTTAGGATTGGCCCTGGGGCCCACAATGTTTACAAGTCAGGAAGAGTTAAGGATCTGCGAAAAGAGATCCAGAAGGAGAGACCTTGAAATAGGAAGAAAACTGAGAGAAACTGGTTTCCCAGAAGCCAAGTAAAGAATATGTTTTAAGGAGGGAGTGATGAGCTAAGAGAAATGCTGATAGGGAAGTTGTCCAGTTGGGAGGCAGGCACAGGGGCAGTATGGCTGCACCCCAGAGCGCACAGTGTTTGAACGCACGCGGAGTAGGGGAGAGAAGTGGCCCAAGCATATAAACACATACGCCACGCCCATACAGTAAGTCCTCACTGAATGTTGTCAACAGGTTCTTGGACATGGAGACTTTAAGTGAAATAAGGTATAAAATATGAAATCAATTTTACCACAGGCTAACTGATATAAACAAGAGTTAAGTCCCTAAGTCATTTTTCTGGTCGCAAAGCATCACCAAACTTCTAAATAAAAATCCAAAACATTTAAACAACAATTTGTATTCCTTCATTTACTTTCCACCCACTTATTCCAGTTCAGGGTCTCAGGAGGCCTGGCCTGTGCTGGCAGCTCAGGGGAGCAAGGCGGGGAGCAAGTCAGGGACCTACTCTGGGCAGGACACCCTTCTATCAGGGACACACCACACACACACACACACACACACACACACACACACTTCTATTGGGAAAATGTAGACATGCTAATGAACCCAACATACACACCTCTGGAATGTGGGGGAAACCCAGGTAGAGAGAGGGAAGCATGTGCCAATTCCACAGTTACTGGCCCTGGCCAGAATAGATCCTTTATGCTCATTGTTTTAATGAAAGGGTGTAATGAAATGCATTATCGGCTGTATAGCCACACTGCTATCCTCATCTGGGACTTGAGATCAGACCTGGGCTCGTCTGGGCCGGTGTACCGAGCAGAGGTCCAGAGACACAGAGGTTCACATTCTAACAAGAGCAGCTTCAGTGGACTAGCATGATCAAGAGCCTGATCAGACTGAATTCAAGAGAGAGGGAAGACACTGGCCCCAGCAAGTGCAAATGACCTGTTCTAGTTGTTTTGCAAAGGGGCACGGAGAAATGGAGGGGTAGTCAGAGAATTATGCAGAGACAAGAGAAGGGTTTTAAGATGGGCGAAATTACATCATGCGAGGGGATGTGATCTTCTAGAGTGTGAGAAATTGATGACGCTAAAGGGATGAACTAAGAGAATTGTTCGTAAGCTGATGAAGCAGGAAGCCGCTAAGTCTGCTGCTTGGAGTCTGCTGCTTGCTGAAGCGGAGAGTTCCTATGGTCTGCTGCTTGCCCACAGTAGTATCCATGGCTACCTTGACTCCCCAAACAAGAAGGACACTCTATGATGGGTGGAGTGACAAGCTTCCACATACAAACTGTATACCCCTGCCATTTCTTCTTTTCAGGGCTCAGACCTTTGGGAGCTATCCCACTGGGCCCGCTGGCGTGACAAATTAATCTCTCTCCAACTCTCTGAGTGCCACCTGATTTCTCTGGGAAAATTGCCATAACAATGAGAGGAGATGGCACGTGAAGGGAGAAGGGGGTGACCTCTAGGAGCATGAACAGTGCGTCCACAGGACATAAGGCAGAGTCTGTGTGCACAGATAAATGTAGCTGGTGGCTACGGTGGTGGGAGCTCATGCAAATTCTCCTGATGGCTTCTGTTTTTCTCAGTGAACTAGAAAGCAAGAGCAGGAGCTGAGAGTGAGTGTGTGGGAGGAGACAGTAAAGGCTTGAGAAAAGGAAGTGTCATGTGGCCTTGCAGAAGAGTGGTCAAGTACGGACCTCCTTTTGGTGTCCCCCACAGCACTTCATAACGTCGGCAAGTATGCGCTCCATGTCCATCACGGCACTTAGTAAACGCCAACTGCTTCTTAGGACTCTTTAAACACGTGCCAAGCATGTTTGGGACCTGGAGCCGGTTCGGCCACAGGGGCCTGGCAGAGCAGCAGGGCTGATCCACTTTTGCCAGGTGAGAGACACCTCTCTTCTGAGCTGCTGCAGCAGCCTCCTGACCGTCTTTTGAATTCTGTTTCTTTGAGTGACTTTCCTTAAATACACACCTACAAACCTAACACGTCCCACCTTCAATGAAGATATACAAGACCTTGTAACAAATTGCTCCCAGGGGCCTAATAGCAACACTGGGGTAAGGGAGTGAGAGGCTGACTTCTCAGATCTTGGGAAGTTTGTTGGAAAAAATTAACCAGTGGGTCCTCAGCCTAAAGTCTTCCATAGAGTCTCAGAAATTGCAACCTTAAGCTCCATGACTAATAAGAAACAAGGGCCTCAAATAATGTCTTTCATTCGGATTTCCTCCATTAAGATTATGAGGACGCGAACATGGAACAGAACTACCTTATTCGAGGAGCTGCCGTATTCACTATTCAAAAGAAAAACAAAGCCCCCTCAAAAAAGTTTCTGTCCTGAGGAGAAAGGAAATCCTATAACGCTTTGCATGTATGACTTTGCCAGCGTGATGCCATGTCAATCTCTGGCTCTCTCCATTCAGTCAGTAGTGCCCGGCTCTCCTGAGATCTTGACGCAGGCTTTCCCTTTTGCTTCAGTCTCATCCTTGCCCATCTCTTTCCTTTCTCTGCCGGTTAATTTTAGATCTTAGTTTTAAAGCCACCTTTTCAGGGAAGACTTCCCTGCCTGAATTCCCAACTTCTACCGCAGGGAGCCCCTGGCAGAACCCACAAGCCCACTGGTGAGTCCCCGGCTGGGCACTTACTCCCCTGGCAAAACGTGATGAAATGCCATGAGCTGGCCAGTTGGCCTCACTACTTCGCAGACCTGGGCCAGGGTCCGGGGGAGCCCAGCACAGCGCGCACACAGCGGGCGCTCACTGAATGTTAGCTGGCCGAAACTGCAGGTCTCTGGGCCTGTGTCCAGCTAAAGCAGCCGCCTTCAGGACAGGCGGGGAGAAGGGAGCCATCCGAGTGAGGCGCCAGCACCGAGTCACCCTCTTGGCCTTCCCTTCCACAGGTCAGGTGACACTGCCTGTCCCTCGGGCGCTGCGGAGGAGATGGGTGGAGGTCGCACCACTTCGAGTCCAGAACGTGGTGCTCACAAAATCGAACGGTTTGGAGACAAGGAATGAAGGGTCTGGCCTTCCCAAAGGCTGCTGGGCCAGCGGGCTAGAGCCAGGCGACGGATTTGCTAGTTGTGAGTCGAAAAGGGGCCTCCTCCTCTTCAGGTGAGAAAGCTTAGCCCACTGGCTGTGGCAAAGGCAGCGAAGCATACGCGCCGCACCTGCCCAGCCTCGAACCGCTGCGCGTGCAGTCTCGAGCGCGGGTGGGGCGGGTGGGAACGAGACTCTGCCTCCGCGCCTGCGCACTCGCACTCGGGGCCGGGCGCCCGCTCGCCCAGGCCCCACCCCGGGGAGGCACCCGCGCGCTCGCCCCGCCCCCCACCTCTGCGTGCGCACCGCCTAGAGCCCGCCTCCGTGAAAGACAGCCGGGCGCATGCGGCCGGGCCGGCTCACTGGCGGCCAGGGGCTCAGCGCGTACGTCTGCCACTCAGCTCTTTAGCGGACGGCGGGGCTCGAAGCCGGCCTCAGGTAGGCTGACTCCAGGGATCCCCAGGGAACTGTACTCCCGTGCAGGGTCGGCGGCGCGCGCTGAGCCCGGCGTGGGACAGCCCCGCCGCGGAGTGACAGGCACCGCTTTCACCAATCGGCAGTGAGAGAGCTCGCCGCTCTGCCCAATGGGCTGCGTGCCTAACGGGAGCGGGGCGGGCGACCAGGCCCGCGAGGAGCCGGCTCCCGCGCGCAGGGCCGCGTGGCCGGTCGCTGCTGGGCAGAGGGGCCGCTGGGGGCGTGGGGCGGCGCCCGTTTCAGTGCTGTGTGGTTCGGCTGACCAGGCGGCTGGAGATGGCTCTTGGGACGCAGAGGACCCTGGGGGCGCGAGAGCCCCCTCTGCTCAGCCTCCCGGAGCCCTCCATCGGCCCGGTCCCTGGGTACTGCCGCGGCCCTCGCCCCTCCGTCCTCACTGCACATTCCTAGCCTAGCTGGAGGGGGTTCAAGGTCCGAGGCTGGCCCGCCGCGGCGGGGGATGGGCTACGGCGGCCTGACGCGCCCCGACTCGGGTGGGCGGAAGGGGCCTTGGAGCTCCCGGGCCCGACCGCTTCCGGATGCCGACCCCTTTGGCCCGCAACTGGCCCCCTCCCTCTCCGGCCGCTGGGAGCGAGGATGCTGCCTTTTAAAGAAGTTCACTCCGTCTGCGTGGGCACGTACGTCCACACTCGTGGTTTCGAATCCTCAGCAGCCGGGCGACCCGGCGATGCGGAGGTTCTCAACCCCATTTTACAGCTGTAAGGACTCCGGCTCCGGCCAGCAAAGTGACGTGACAGTTCTCCGCACAAAAGTGGTGGATCTCACTTCACCCAACAAACAAAGGGAAAGCGCTTTCCCTCTTTGTTGAATTCCTCTCATGCATCCTGATTTATGTCTCTTCTGTGCTTGAACATCTTCCAACGCCTCCACGACCTAGCGAATAAAGTTCAGATTGGGTATTCAAGTTTCCACACGGTTTGCTCCCTTATCTCCATTTCCAGCTTATTTCCCACTGACATCCCTCCTTTACCCACCCTCCCCCCTTTTCTTGGCTCTATCTCTGTTTTCCATAGAGAGCCTTCACCTTTCTGTTTACTCTGTTCGGGTTCCCATACCTGAAGTCCTGCAGTCAGTCTAGGCCCACTGCAAAGTGTCAGGTCAACCAGGCGGGAGCAGACTGGATCTTTTTGCTGGACTTCTCTCATCTTCTGTAATGGGCCATGGTACCTTACCCCGGTCTTGCTACAGAAAGATTTCATTTCCCTCTAACTTTGCCTTTTATATCTTTCACATGTTGTCCTGCTTTCAGCCAACACTGGATTACTCATTTATTTGTAAATGTCTTGTCAGTTGGACTGTCGGCAACTTGAGAAATGGGCCCAAATCTGATGAATTGTTGTAGTCTCCAAAGTGGTCAGTCACACATACACAGTGGCAGCCCATAGATGTGAGTAAATAATTCCTGCCTGCCCTCGTGCCCCCTCCCACTACATTGGACTGTTTATTCCAAGCACTGCAGAAGACCACAGAATCTGCCCTATAGACAGATGTATGTTAAAATTGGAGCAAATCAAATGAATGGATGAGCTGAGTGGTCTGTTGAAGTACTCTACTCTGTAACCCACTGGGGTGGGTGAGGAATTTCTAGGAACACCCAAAATTTAGACCAAGGTATAATCTGAGGGATATGCCTGGTTAGGACTTAGCTAAAATGTAGCCAAGTCTGATATTCATGGGTCAGTAGGAACCACTCAACTCTAAAGTGACAGAACAGTGTTTCCCCCCAAATAATAGGGACTGAAGTCAAGAAAGTTTGGGGAAACTACTTAGTGTATGCCCCTTTTGGGACATCATAATGTACATTAACTTATTAAAGACTGCCAGGGGTTTTGCATTAAAGAAATCAATTGACTATTTAACTAGCATTTCTTTGATTTATCTGCCCATTAGACCTGCTTTGGGAATCCCATATGCATTTTGCAGAAGTCAAGGAGTGTGCTTTTGAAAATGCAACAGGATGAAAAGAGCAATACCGATTGGGGCGTCTTCCTTATGTTGGAAGGGGAAGACATTCTGAGCATTCTTAACTCCTTGCCAAGTATGTTCATTCTGGCTCCTGGAGGAGTGGAGTGGAACAGAGGGGGGCGGGGGAATGCTTTAGGCAGAACTTCCTAGTTTCCTTGTTCCTTTTTTAGCTTCTTTTTTTAATTATATATTGCCGTCACATGAAGTGTTCCCAGAGGAGGGTGATTTTCTAACTGTACTAAAGCAACATCATCTTCTATGTGGTGATGGTGTTTCTTATGTTGGCCACAGTTGGCTTTTCTGACCAAATGATGTTTCTGCACCTGTGACGCTGGGGACACGTGATGAATTCCTCCTGCTGGGCCTGTCCCTGCACCTAACCTTTCCTCTTGCATCTGCCCACTTCCTTTCTCTCTCTTTGGACTGTTCCATTTGTTGTCACAACTCTACCTCGTTGGATTTAATCTGATCTGCCCTCTCTGAGTCCTCTGCCCATTATGTGCCTCAGACTGACTTATTATCTGATGTCCCTTGCTTACACATATAAATCTCTCTTCCTGGCACACCTGGAAAAGGTTGCTGGAAAGTTATTAAAATAACTGGAGAGCTACCATAAATTAAAAGATTTTTTTAAGTTTTACTTTAACTCCTTTTCAGCATTGAAGTTCTTTCCTTTTATTCTGCCTTTCACAACCAAAAGGAACTGTGTTTTCTTGGTGATACAATGCAGTTTAGCCAAAGACATTTTCATGGGGAATCATCCTCATCCAAGATTGAATTTTTTTTCCCCTTTTAGGGAAAATGATGAGGTACCTGCCTGTGTCTGGCAGGGATATCAGCCAACATTTGGGGCGTAATGTTCTGTTCACATCTTAGAGCTGGGTTGTTTTCATTAGGTTGACTTTCAAGGTTGTTTATTGTCAAAGCTTTAAACAAAAGGTACTTTATTTGATGAACAGGCTTTTTAATTCATAATTGACTAAAGCCATTCAGTGATCCAAGAGATGTTAGGATTCCACATAACAGCTTCTTAGTCCTGTGACAGGGGAAACTGAGGCGCATAGCTCAGTTTCATAGTAAGTGGCAGAGCTGATATTTGAACCTAGATAATTTTGATTTGTTGAGATAAATTTGATGTGTAATTTTTCCTTTTCCCAGGTCAAAAAGTAAAATGAAGTACATTCTAGTTACTGGTGGTGTTATATCAGGAATTGGTAAAGGAATCATCGCCAGCAGTGTGGGCACAATACTGAAGTCATGTGGTTTACATGTAACTTCAATTAAAATTGATCCATACATTAACATTGATGCAGGGACATTCTCTCCATATGAGCATGGTAAGCAAAATGCATTTCTTCTTTTTTAAAAAAAATAATAATTATGTAGTACGTGGAACTTGTCAGTCCTTGAATATTGTACAGAATTTAACTTCTACTTCCTGCCTTCTAAAAAGGCCTTAGGGGCCTCTCCGGTGGTGCAGTGGTTGGGCGCTGCACTGTGGAGCTGTCAGCGGTGGCGATGCGAGTTCGACGCCCAGCCAGGGAGAATCCCACATGGCGCGGCAGACCTCTCCTGCCTCGCCCGCTGCTCCCCTCAGCAGTGTATTTCTGATCTGCCTGTTCTGCTCCTCGCTCTGTCTCTGGTGAACCCTCTCGCCACCCCACGTCTCTGGCCTATACCCCAGCTTGTATGTATAAATAAAAAATAAATCTTTAAAAAAAAAATAAAAAAATAAAAAGGCCTTAGCGTAGCAGGATGATAGTTTTCTTGCATTGACAGAGAGGAAGCAGAGATCTAGCGATTTCTGTAAATAGAAATAATAGAAATGATCTTTTTGGTGACTAAAGAAAAATTGTTACTTTTTTTTGTAAAAAAGGAAATCTGGTTACTAATAACTATTCAGATATTGGAGAAGAGGAACATTTTTTTTTTTTTTTAGTGACCCCAAACTTTGGAAAAGGATGGGTAGATAAATGTTGTAAAGAAATAGATTTTGTCTATAGATTTTGATAAAAGAAAGATCTCTCTAATATAATAGCAAGCACTCTCCAATGTTGGGGTGACCGACCAATGTTAAGAAATTGTAGATTCCCCTTGGTAGAGACATTTAAACAGGCTAATAGGCCACTCTCTAGGAATTCAGGCAACAGGTAGATGCTGGGATTGGATGATCTATAAGCTAGAGATTCTGTTTTGCTTACACTTTGCATATAAGTGAACGTCTTTTGAGGTGAATGAAAACGTGAAACAATTGAGGAAGAGTGGGAAAAGCACTTCTTTACTATGGCTGAGGACTTATCAACTATGATGTGTGTCTGAGTTACTGAATGATTAATTGTACTTAAAATTGGGAGTAGCTGTATGGTTCAAACATTCTAGGTTTTGAAATTGTTTTCATATTCCTGCTTCCTAATGTTGCGGCAAAATCTATAAGGGTGAATGTCCTCAGGACAGAAATCCTTGAGTAATTTAATATGGAATTCTTTTTTTTTTTAAAGATTTATTTATTTATACATACAAGCTGGGGTACAGGCCAGAGGTGTGGGGCAGCGAGAGGGTTCCCCAGAGACAGAGTGGGGAGCAGAACAGGCAGATCAGAAATACACTGCTGAGGGGAGCAGCTGGCGAGGCAGGAGAGGTCTGCTGCACCATGTGGGATTCTCCCCGGCTGGGCATCGAACTCACATCGCTGCTGCCAACAGCTCCACAGCGCAGCGCTCAACCTCTGTGCCACCAGGGAGGCCCTTAATATGGAATTCTTGAGCAGAGGGTGAGTGCTATCCCTGAGGGAAGAAAATAAGATATTTTTTCCTTTCCTGTTTTTGAGCTTGTCTCCTGTTGTGATGGCAGGAATGAAGCATCCTGAGCAAAGCTTTTAGAATGTGTTTCAGGAAGTGACTGTTGGGCCTCCCTGGTGGTGCAGCAGTTAAGTGCTGCGCTGTGGAGCTGTAGGCAGCGGTGACATGAGTTCGACATCCGACCGGGGAGATTCCCACATGGCGCAGCAGACCTCTCCTGCCTCGCCCGCTGCTCCCCTCAGCAGTGTGTTTCTGTCCATCTGCCTGTTCTGCTCCCCACTCTGTCTCTGGTGAACCCTCTCGCCACACCATGCCTCTGGCCTGTACCCCAGCTTGCATGCATAAATAAATAAATCTTTAAAAAAAAAAAAAAAGAAGTGACTGTTAAAAAAAAAAAAAGAAGTGACTGTTCAAGGCTTGGGGGCCACTGTGTGGTTCCACACTGATTAGGACTTGAAGTGAGCCCAGAGACTGGTTTTTATAATGAACACAATTGAGGCGTATCTATCTTGTTCAAGTTTTGAATCAAATCTTACTTTCTGAACCTTGCTCAGCTTCAGTAGGTGGCTGTTGAAAGTTCTTTTTCTGTTGGAAGCAGGTCCTTCCACTATAGGGTCGCCTCTGTCCACAGCCGTTCAGTCTGTAGCTTGGTTCCATTCTGTGAACCTTGTAATTTCCACGTAGCTCTTTCTGAGTCAGACTGAGTGTGTTGATAGACTGGAAGTCTGTAGTTAATCTTTGGATAATGGTTGGTGATTTTTTTCTTTTGTGACGTATTTCGTTTCCTATTTTTTTTAAAAGATTATTTATGATACAAGATCTGGGGCAGATCATCTGCCATGCAGATTGGGGTGGGGGGAGGTGAGGATTCCCCAGAGACAGAGTGGGGAGCAGAACAGGCAGATTGAGTGAAATACACTGCTGAGGGGAGCAGCAGGGAGACAGGAGAGGTCTGCTGCGCCATATGGGAATCTACCTGGCTGGGGATCGAACTTGTGCTGCAGTGGCTGTGGATAACTTCATAGGCTGAGACTTAACCCTTTGCGCCACCAGGGAGGCCCATATTTCGTTTTCTAGAAGTCACTTTCTCTGCTTCCCATCAAGTCAGTGCAGACTCTGTTTACTTGAATGTTTATATTTTGCAGCTTGAGTTTTGCCTGGCATATGTATTTTTCACTTACCCAGAATGTTCTCACTGTTCCCTGCAGGCGAGGTTTTTGTGCTGGATGATGGAGGGGAAGTTGACCTTGACTTGGGCAACTACGAGCGTTTCCTGGACATTCGCCTCACCAAGGACAATAATCTGACCACTGGGAAGATATACCAGTATGTCATTAACAAGGAACGCAAAGGAGATTACTTGGGAAAAACTGTCCAAGGTAATGCTGGGTTTGCCATCAAGATTTAAGAATCTTAACCAATTTAATTTCTTTTTTGTGTGCAAAAAAATTTTCTTTTTTTTAAAGGTTTATTTATTTATGCATACAAGAGCTAGGGTGCAGTCCAGGGTGTGGGAGAGGGTGAGAGGATTCACCAAAGACAGAGTGGAACAGGCAGATTGACTGAAATACACTGCTGAGGGGACCAGCGGGTGAGGCAGGGGAGGTCTGCTGTGCCATGTGGGAATCTCCCTGGCCAGGGATCGAACTCGTGCTGCAGTGGCTGCTGATAGCTTCATAGTGCTGAGACTTAACCCCTTGTGCCACCAGGGAGGAGTGCCCCCCCCCCCCCCATTTAACGTTTTATGCAATTTCAGCACAAAAGTATCGAGGTGTTGTTAACTGAAATATGCCTTCAGTTGAAAATTCAGAGTTGTAGGGCTGTTTGCTCAAAGAAGAATTTGGAGAATCTACCGCTGGTCTGGGAATTGCACTGAAGCTGTCATCCTGCAGCCAGATTTGAGTCCTGAGAGCTGTGTTTGCACAGTGAGGAGTGTGCAGTGATGAAGGCAGCCTGTGTAGCGTGCCTGGGGCTTGTATAGACAGTGATGAGGAACTGAACATCCTGTGTGTTGGTTTTCAGGCTGGTCATCGGTGCATAAGGGCTGGGGAGTCTGACACGTGGGCCTCTGAATCCATTGAACCCCGGCCCAGCTTCACTTGCATATATTACTATATTGGGGTTTTGCATAGTGTTGATTTGAGAAAAGTGTTCTGCTGTTTTAAAAAAAGGTGGGATTAGAAAACCCTTAGTTTAGTAAAATGGCCTAAGTCTAAATTTGGGGTGGAAGTTCTGAAAAGTGGTATTTATCGGAGTTACGGGAGTAAATCTGCTTTTGGCTTTAGACTTAACGGAAAGCCGAGGGTCAAGCTGAGTGCTGGCTCTGGTCTGGGGCTTCCCTGGCCAGATTCTGGACTGATTGGGTCACGTGTGGATTGTAGCTCTGCCTCTTAACAGCTCTGTGGCAGATGATCTGCCTCTGAGATCTGGGTTCCTTTTCTGTAAAATCTACCTCTATGGGTTGTCAGGTGGATTAAAGAAGTTAAGTCACTGTAAGAAAAAAACCCTTAGAGTTTTTCTAGTTCCTTACATGAAGAAAGGGATCAATTAGGATTTAAAATGGTCTTGGCGGTGCAGTTTGTATTGAAGGCCTCCAGTGTATTCATTCATTTATACATTCATTCATCAAATATTTATTGAATGCTCTTTGCAGGGGGACGCTTGCTGGGGCTGGGAATACATGATGCAAAGACCAAGGAGGCCATTGTCCTCATGGAGGTTACCTTACGGGAGAGACAAAAACAAATGAATGAAACTCCATGTTTTTTTTTTTTTTTAGTTTAATTGCCCTATAGGACATTTTTTTTAATATATATTTTTATTGTTATTTATGTCTTTTACATTTTGTATTCCCCTTGGGTAGCCCACCACCAATTCACCCGTGATCCATCTCCATGGTCCCTTGTGTTCTTTTCTATTCCATTTTGTGCCCTTTTCGTTCCCTCCCTCCGCCTCTCTCCTCCCCCCCACCCCCAATTGTCTCTCTCCCACCCGGCCTCCCTATAGTCCTGTTATAAGTGAAACCATTCGATATTTTTCTCTTTCTTTCTGGCTTATTTCACTATGATCCCCTCTAATTCCATCCATGTCGCTGCAAATTGCATGTGTTTATCTTCTTTGAATGCTGAATAGTATTCCATTGTGTATATGTACCACATCTTCTTGATCCAATCATCTATTTGTGGACATCTGGGTTGCTTCCATACCTTTGCTATTGTGAACAGTGCTGCAATGAACATACGGGTGCATGTATCCTTTCGGATTAGTGTTTTTGTATCCTTTGGGTAAATTCCCAAAAGTGGTATTGCTGGGTCGTATGGAAGCTCCACGTTTAGCAGTTTGAAGAATCGCCATACAGCTTTCCATAGTGGTTGGACCAGTTCACATTCCCACCAGCAGTGTAGAAGAGTTCCTTTTTCTCCACATCCTTTCCAGCATTTGTTGTTGCCTGTATTTTTAATGTGTGCCATCCTCACAGGTGTGAGGTGGTATCTCATAGTGGTTTTGATTTGCATTTCCTTGATTATAAGAGATGTTGAGCATTTTTTCATTATCTGTTGGCCATTTGCTTTTCTTTTTTGGAGAAGTGCCTTTTGAGCTCTTCTGCCCATTTTTTGATTGGGTTATTGGCTTTTTTTTTTGGTTGAGTTGTGTGAGTTCCTTGTAAATTTTTGTTATCAGTCCTTTATCAGATGTATTGTGTGCAAAGATCTTTTCCCAGTTGGTAGGGTGTCTGTTAGTTTTGGTTAATGTCTCTTTTGCTGTACAGAAGCTTTTTATTTTGATATAATCCCATCTGTTTATATTGTCTTTCACTTCCTTTGCTTTGAGG